>VZTL01069515.1:0-20536 GCA_013400535.1 Scopus umbretta | reverse complement strand
CCCCTCGCATGCCCCTCGCACGGCTCTTCCCGGCCTTGCACGCCCCTTTACACGGCCAGGGCTTTGCACGCCCCTCGCACAGCTCTTCCCGGCCTTGCACATCCCGACACATGCCTTTGCACAGCTATGGCCCTGCACGCCCCTCGCACGGCTCTTCCCGGCCTTGCACACCCCCTTACACAGCCACGGCCCTGCACGCCCCTCGCACACCTTCCTTGCACGGCCACAGCCCTGCGCATCCCTCGCAAGTCCCTTGCACACCTCTTCCCAGCCTTGCACGGCCACAGCCCTGCCCGCCCCCTTACACGGCTCTTCCTGGCCTTGCACACCCCTTACGTGCCTTTTCCCAGGCACCCCTTGCACACCCCTCACACACTCGCACACCCCTCGCGCACCCCCGGCCTCACCCACCCGTCGCACGCCCCCTGCCCCGCAGCACCGTGTGAGGCCCTGGGGCCAGGCAGGGTGTGAATGTGGGGGGCTGGGGCGGGCTTTTGCACACGCGTGTGCCCCCCCCCAGGTGTGTTTGCACGGGGGCGTGTGTGAGGCCAGTGCACGGGCACCCTGGAAGCCCGGGTCCCCTGTGGGGGGGGGGTCACCCGGATGCCTGGGTCCCCTGGGGGGGGGGGTGTCACCCGGACGCCTGGGTTCCCCGGAGGGGCTTGAGGGTCAGGGTCAGGGATGGGCTTAGGGGTCGGGGTGAGCCTGGGGAGGGTGCTGGGGTCCGGGCTGGGGCTGGAGGACTGGGGTGGGGTTCAGGTTAGGGTGTTGGGTCAGGGTTGGGGTTGGGTTTTGGGTTAGAGGTAGGTTTAGAACTAGGTTTAGGGTTTGGGTTGGGATTTGGGTTAGGGTTAGGCCCTGCTCCAGGAGACCATCCCTCCAGCAGGGACAGGCGCTTCCATCTCTCCCAGAGGGCCCTGGCCACTCCTGCGCAGTGCTGGCAGCTCCCCAGGTCCCCCTGTCGTTGTCCTCGCTGTCCCCTTGAGCTGTCCCGTCTTCTCCCAAGCCCCTTCTCCTGCCCCAACTCCTGCAGGACCCACGGGAGCTCCACCAGCCTCCTTCCACGGCTCCCTCACCTCGGGTCCTCATTGGTGTCTCCACATTGTTCCCCAAAAGTTGCCTTCCAGCGTGGTCTGGGGCAGGCGAAGGCAGTAGGGGTGGGCAACAGTGGGAAGGTGCAAGGTGCATGGGATGGACGGCCATCAGGATGGAGATCCACGAAGGCAAGGAGCCACATGGGGACAACAGATAGGGGTGGGTGCTCATCACCCCTCCAAAGACACAGGGGGGCAAACCAGGAGCCACATAGATGTGGGGAAGGGTTTCTTCCCCCAGGTTCCTCTGCAGCCCTGGGCTTAAGTCGGACCTCTCTGTAGCTGTGTCTGGAGGCTCGGCCCAGCTCCTCCACCTCCCTCTGGTGACGCTATGCCAGAGGTCTGTGCACAGAGGTCATCTCCATCTTGGAGGTCTGTGCAGAAAGCGGGGACCTGCAGTGCAACCCCGTCATCTCTCCCAGAGCTGGTCCTGCAGCGATGAAGGCACTTTCCAACATGCTGAGATGGAGCTAGTCTTGCAGGACCCAAGGTGATGGACCTTTGAGAAGCTGTCAGGATGTCCTACACCTGGCAGAGCACTAGACAGCTAAATCCAGTCCCAGAGAGCTTGATCAGAAGCTCTGGCTGACACTGGAGGTACCTGTGATGAGGCCATCAGACTAGAGGCTTGTTCCATGCACCAGATCTGCTTTTGAGCTGGTCATCTGGGCTCTCTGAGTAGTCACCAAGGGGTAGGTTGGAGCATGAGACCCTACAAGTGGCCACCTATGTCTTGGAGATGAATTGTGCCCCTGACTCCTTGGCCCAGATCTTCCGCAGCTCTCTGAAACTCTGAGGAACCAGCTCAGGTTCACAGAAGACTTCTGGAGTTTGAGATGAGTCCTCACCTTCTATCCCGAGAAGGACACACAAGAGGCCATGGGTTTCCACTGGAGACCTGGGTAAGCCCCTCATGGTTTTGGGTGCATCACTGATTTTTCAGAATTAGACGGAAAATGCAACATTAACCTATCTCAGACCCATGGAGAGGTGCTGTGCCACCTCAGGAGACCCTCCGAGCTGTGTACTCTGTGTGATGAGGCCTTGGGCTGATGGCAAGGGGTGAGAGATGGCACCACCTGGCTGGGCTGTTTGAGTGCGGTCCTGGAGGAGAACTGGTTGTGCTATGGCATGTGTGGAAGGTGATGCTGTGCCAGGAGCTGTGTGCACACAACCCCTCCCTTCCACTCTGCACAAAACCCTGGATTTTTCAAGCTGAAAGGTCTGAACCCTTGAGATCTTCAAGAAAACCAAGGCAGTCCTGTCTGCTGGAGCTGCAGCAGTGCTTCTTCGGTGACGGTGTCACCTCCAGACCCTGTGCAGATGTTTCGTCCTCTTTACATCAAGCAGACGGTGCTGCACATCGCCAACCTCTGGAGAAGCACCAGGATTCCCGTTGGTGTGACCCCATGTGGGCTGCTTCACCTCTGGAGACATGACGGAGGGAGCCCTCCCTGCAGGTTGGTTCTTCAAGTTCCAGTGCCAGGCTGAGCTCCTACACATCCCTACGCTTCTGCACCAAGGGAGCATGAGATCTTCAGCCCCTGCTGCCACCTGGGACCTCTGTAAGAGCCAGGCATCGTCTGACCTTGGATGATGACACTCAACCCAGTGCCACCACCCACCCCTTTGCCTACCAACTATTTAAGTCCTTCTGTACAAGCCACGTTGGTGGCTGGGCACTGAGGGAAAAGGCAGACAGGATCATCATGGGGCTGATAGGGCAGTTGCCTGCTGTGTCCATCCTTCCTGGAAGAGCAAGTTCTCGTACCTCATCGTTGCCATTGGATTGGATGGCCGAGTCCTGCTGAAGGCTGGGGAGCAGCTTCTCCTCCCAAAGCCTGGAGGTTGACAGCAGCAGCAGCAGCAGGAAAAACCAGTTTTAAAGGTATTAAGGAATTCCGACAGTTCCAAGACCATCAAACTGCGCCTCGTCTAATTTCCAACACCCCCGGTGCCTAGAGACATCCCTCAAGCTGGCCCTTCTGGAGCATGAGGACCTCTGGAGCAGCTTGAGCCACCCCCTCTGAAGGTAAGTGACTTGACGCAATTTGACAAGTTCCTGTGGGAAACGCCCATTCCTGCCTAGAAGGAGAGGAGTGGTAGGGATCCAGTCTTAGGTGAGACGTCCCCTTAAGATGTAGCTCGGTTAACTCTCCTAGAGTCCGGTGGGACTGCTGACCGTACTGCCTTTCCCCGGCGTTGTCCCACACCTTGCTCAGATCTGCTGATGGGGTGAAGGATCCAAGTTCATCCCGGTGCGGAACAGGTAGTGTCCACCCGGCAGGTAGGGTGTCTACCCCGCTCCAGGAAGCCCCAGGAGCAGCTATGGTGGTTACAGATCTGTCATGAATATAATTTTTTTTACATGGCTTTGGTTTGGCAGCAATTTCAGATTTATTAATGTTTTTGAGATAGACCACAGAATTAGGTTGTGTAAGTCTTAACAGCACTTAAGCGTCAGCCAATTTAACAGAGCAAGTCAATGGAATTGGTTACAGTCAAAACAGCGACTTCGTTAAAGATTCGAGAATGGCAAAGGTCACCCCAAACTTACAGCAGGGTTGCACACATGGATGGGGCTTAAATCAAATCACAGACAGACAGACCGACAAATGGCTCTAAATCAAATGACGCACGCACCCACAGACAGGCAAGCCGTTCGGAATCAAAGCGCACGCACACGCACATAGGGTAACCTGTGATTAACATTTCCCTTTCCGTGAGTTGGGTGAATTACTCACTTTTATGTGCCGGCATGCATCCATGGGCGGTCGGTGAACCTCGCGAACCCAGGCCTTGGAGCCCTCGCGAAATCATCGACGGACGATCCTTCAGTCCTTGCAAAATCTCCCGAGAGGTGTCCCAGCTCAGGGGGAGACGCTGGGTCACACAGCCCGCTGCAGTCCCGGCGAGCTCGAAAGGTCTCCCGTTTGGATCCCTATTTATAGGATCTCGAGATGATTGCCTTTGGTCAGCATTTTCCATTCTGGCCACAGTTTGTGCTGGGTCATTCGGGTACACAGTTCAGACAGCAGATGGCCCAGGTGTGGCCAGGGAGTGTCTGACACCCAAGTCGCTGCTCTTGTGACCAAGATAACAGCACAACAGGGCTCGTGCTGGGATCTCGGAGTGGCCCAGGGGGCTGCACCACCACAAGATCCCAGGTGAGAGCAAGGGGAGCTTGGAGAAGCTGATGTTGGTCTGCAGCTGGCAGTGATGAACCCCACCTTCTCGCTGCTGCGTCCCCTGACCCAGACAAGGACCTAACGCCCTTCCTACTCTCCTGTCTTTTTCTTCCCAGCTGCAGTCGGTGACTCTGTGTGCGGGGGACCCTGCGCACCCCCCCGCTAACACAGCACAACCCTTCAAGCAGTGGAGAATGAGAAGGTGCTTTGGGCTTGGCAGAGGATCGAGTCGCCACAGGGAAATTCAGCCTGGAGAGGGGAGTATATCTAAATCAGTCCCACACCAGGCTACAGCTTGCCACGCTTGTCTTCTGCTCACGTAAAGCAGCCCCCCTTGCTCTTACAGTCGGTCCTCACAGATGTATTGGAGTAACTCTGTTACTTACAAAGTCCTGGTACCAACCGTCGCAGAGACACCAGGGGTTTGGTTAAAGGTGACCATGGAGGTATCTAAAAGATGCGCAGAGGTGGCATTTAGGGACATGGTTTAGTGGTGGACTTAGCAGTGTTAGGTTTATAGTTGGACTCAATGATCTTAAGGGTCTTTTCCAACCTAAATGATTCTATGATTCCGTGATTCTGTGCCATTCTTGGCCTGGCCATTGAGTATTGGCATGGGCCAGGACTAACTTCAATGTAAATCAGTGATGTTACTGAGTTCTCAGCTGTGCCAGGACAGAAACTCTGAAGGTACATAAGATATTACTGGGTAAAGAAAAAGGTTTGGTAGATACCAGACATGCACATTGATTTCCACATTATTTCTTGTGGGAGATAGGTAGAAAGCAAGAATTCAAGTCCGATGTAGGTGCTGTTTCCTCCATGGGAAGCCGAACTGCCGGTTAAAGTGTTGTGCTCTTCTCACACAAAGCGTAAATGCGAAGGGACAATCAAACCACCCCGAGAGTGTTCCTTTTTGTGGGGTTTTCCCAGTTCCCTGTGCTCCAGGTTGTGTTGTGTGTGCTATTTCTCCTCATGCACTTGGTGACCCTGGCTGGAAATGTGGTTATAATGGTTGTTAGCAGGGTGGACCGAGGGCTGGGTCCAGCCCTGCCTTTCCTGGGCTGTGCTGTACCAATGCGTTTCTCCTTCACGTTTGGCTTCACGCACTCTTTCCTCCTGACGGTGATGGGGTATGACCAGTACGTGGCCCTCTGTCACTCCTTGTGTTACAACCCCCTCATGCCTTCCCCGTGTCCGTATCCAGCTGGTGGTTGCCTCGTGGCTGGGTGGCAGTCTCGTGGGGCTGCTGGCGACTTGCACTGTCTTTGTTACGCTTCTGCCAGTCCCACCAGCCTGGCCATTTCTTCTGCCACATGGCCCCCCTGCTCCAGCTGGCTTGTGCTGGTGGCGAGCTGGTTGTTGCCGTGGTCAACATCCTTTGTATGACTGCCTTGTTGGGTTCCTTTCTGCTTATCCTTCTTTCCTATGCCTTCATCTCTGGCTGCATCCTACAGGTGCCTTTAGCAAAGGGGAGGCACAAAAGCTTCTCCACCTGCGCCTCTCACATCGCCATATTGGTGGTGCATTACGGCTGCTCCTCCATTATCTACCTGCAATGCAAATCGCCCCACGCTGCGGGAGGCAGTGCTGTCATTGGTGTGTCCTATACGGTCTTCACCCCCTTCCTCAGCCCCATCATTTTTAGCCTGCGAAACAGACTTAAAAAACGCCCTTTGGAAATCCCTGAGGAAAAGCTTCATCATTGGGAATGAGACTTGTTGTCCTGGGTCTAGAACTTTCCCTGCTTTTCCTCAACTGCAGCTGCAAATCATTAGGAACCTCCTTTCTCCTGAAGTCATGGGGGAGCCCAAGTCACAAGAGGGTCCAGAAGTCTGCCGAAGTTGTCAATCTCATAAAACACTGCTGCCACCAGATGGTGTTGTTTCCCAAAACAGGGACACGGTAGTAATGCCCAGAGGACCAGAAGTGTCATCGCAGCCCTCGATTTTATGGCCAAGTCCAACCAGGATTTCAGTAAGATTCCCGCTTGGCCCCATTTTCACCCTGCCATCATCTGCATCATCATGAACAAGGGGAGGTGACTGATATTCCTTGTCAGAAGTGTTAAATGCAGTTGTCCAGTGGGATTTGGCAGGTTGACCCCGTATCATCTGGATGAGCTTTTCTCACCTCCTCTCATTTCTCACCAACCCTCATTACTTTCCAGCTCATACTCCTTCAGCAAAGCACAGACAGATGTCGAAGGCCCAGGCCTGAGCTTCAATGAGCTCCTGGGAGAATGGGTGTGAGGTGTGGGTCTCCAAGTGAGGCTGGTGAGGGCCATTAAGCTCTATTAGTGCCCTGAGGGCCTTGATGCTACCCAACACAACCACAGCCAAGGGAATGGGCCTGGAAGAATCTAGTGAAAGTGGGTGTGGGTGCAAGCCACCTTCCTGACCTCCCCCAGTCCCGTTGTGACCTCAGGTGGAGGTGGTGACCCACTGGATTAAAGCATAAGAATCAATGGAGGAAAAGAAGCTCAGGAGGAGTCCCCCAGTGAACAGGGAAGATGTGAAGAAGCCCCTGTCTCTGGCATTGCTCTTGGCGAGTCCAAGTCCTTCTGATCGAGGCCCAGCCTGTGGATGGTGTGCGGCTAGTAGCAGCTCCCCTGGTGCTGTTCCTCTAAGCGGTACACCACAGATGGCAATCACGTTGGCAAGGCGTGATTTACGCTTGGTAAGTCTATGCTGACTGTTGCAAACCACCTTCTCATTTGTGATGTGCCCACAGATGGGTTTCAGGAGGTCTCCTTATCTGAGGAGTACTACCAGAGACTAGAGGAAGTGAGGTTGCCTGGACTGGATGTCTCCATATTGACCTTCTGGCCGTGTTTGATGATGGTACACCACCTTTCTTTCACTGGTCNCCGGGCATCTCTTCAGCCACTCTTCCCCAAGCCTGGAGCGTTGCATGGGGTTGTTGTGACCCAAGGGCACGACCCGGCACTTGGCCTTGTTGAACCTCATACAAATGACCTTGACCCATCGATCCAGCCTGTCCAGATCCCTCTGCAGGGCCTTCCTGCCCTTGAGCAGATCGACACTGCCGCCCAGCTTGGTGTCATCTGCAAACTTACTGAGGGTGCACTCAACCCCCTCATCCAGGTCATTGATAAAGACATTAAACAAGGCCGGCCCCACTACTGAGCCCTGGGGAACACCGCTTGTCACCGGCCGCCAACTGGATTGAACTCCATTCACCACCACTCTCTGGGCACGGCCATCCAGCCAGTTTTTTACCCAGCAAAGGGTACACCTGTCCACACCATGAGCTGCCAGCTTCTCCAGGAGAATGCTGTGGGAGACAGTGTCAAAGGCTTTATTACAGTCTGGGTAGACATCATCCACAGCCTTTCTCTCATCCACTAGGTGGGTCACCTGGTCATAGAAGGAGAAGGACCTCTCCCGATCTCTATGACATTTCAAAGGTGATAGGAGCAGCCTTGCAATGACATCAGTCCCTTCTCTCAGCATTATAGCATTCAGCCCTGCATGCCCATGGGTGTCTACGGGTCAGGTCCTCTCCTGCCATCCCTGACTCAAATGTCATCCGCTGCTGAACACTGTCACACACCACAGAGGCCTGGGAGACCTTGTTGCTGAAGGCTGAGAGGAAGAAGGCATTGAGTATGGTAAGGATAAGTGGAGAATGCTTATTCTTTGACCTGTGTGGCTAAAGGCCTTGCAAAAATTGGGATAAAAGGAAAGGGAGGAAAACGAACACGGACAAGAAACAACCCTCACCAGTCTTGTTAACTGAGGATCCTTCAAGCAGTTACAGGTGCCACTCCTAGGAAGACCAGCTTGGACTTTCCAGCTGATGAGATTGTAAGTCAGGAGGGAGATCCTGACCACTGTACTGGAAAAGGTGCCAGCTACTGGAGTGAATGGGGATCCCAGTACGAGCTACTGGGGTGAGTGGGGTCCCAGTACGAGCCACTGGAGTCAGTGGGGTCCAGTGCCAGCTACTGGAGTGCATGGGGATCTCAGTACTAGCTACAAGGGTGAGTGGGGCCCCAGTACGAGCTACTGGGGTGAGTGGGGGGTCTCAGTGCAGCTAGTCCAGCAGATGGGGTCTCGGCCACCAGTCGTTGGGGTGGAAACGGGGTGTGTGTCCCAAATAGCAGGTACTGGGAAGGACTGGTGTGAGTGAGGGGCTCAGTGCCCATGTCTGGAGCAGGACCATGGGTGACAGCCTATGTCCCTGGTGCTGGCGGAAGGCAGCGGGGGCAAATGTCTGTGTTTTCCTCAATCCTGGTGTGCACTCACCAGCAAACGTGGGGCTGGAGCAGCCAGCGAGGAGGGGGTCCTTCGGTCCAGGCTGGGGTGTGAGGGGTGGCAAGAGACCCGGGCACCCAAGGGGACCCGTGAGTGTGGGGTGCCTGTGGGATGAGCGTGTCAG
Organism: Scopus umbretta; assembly: GCA_013400535.1. Classification (NCBI taxonomy): domain Eukaryota; kingdom Metazoa; phylum Chordata; class Aves; order Pelecaniformes; family Scopidae; genus Scopus; species Scopus umbretta. The sequence continues at coordinate 11,850 of VZTL01069515.1, read as the reverse complement.
TGCTGGGTGTTTGTAGTGAACACGGAGGTGGCTCAGGGGACAGTGTTCATGCGTAGGTCCTGGCCATGGTCAAACCACGTGCAGTCTGTCTGCATGGGGTTTTCCTCCTCCCCTCCTGTTCCTGTCTTTCGCTTTCGCTTTCTGACTCTAACTTGTTTCCCGGAATAGGTGGAGCGGGGCTGGCCAAAGGAACAGGATAAATCGCAGCACAGGACCCAGGCTACAGCAAACTGTTGCAGCCCAGGACAGGTGACGAGGACGACGGTGAGTCCCTTCTCCTAATCCCTCCTCCCCAGCCCATGCAAGCAGCCCTGGACACTGGGGCCGCGGGTTGCCTCCTCGTGACCCCAGCAAGCGAGAGGGACCCCACTGGGCGGGAGGAGGCAGAGGTGCAAAGGTCTGCTCAGGTTCTGGGGTGGAGCAAGGGGAATGGGTGGCTGGGAGCCTGCGTTCAATGCCCCTAGGCTTTGCATGCAAGTTCGGCCTCGCCTAAGCTTGGACCCTATGCCCTAATCTTTCCTCTCCTCCCTGCTGTGCTAGGCGTGCCTGTGACAGGAGGGTCAGCCTCTTGTCCCCTCAAGGCAATCGCCTTGATGCTCCTGGAAGAAGGCAGGGCTTGTGAGGTCCTCAGAGAGGATTCAAAGCCCAGAACTGGGTAGTGTTGATGGTGCTCATTGTTGCTGGAGCGAGTCCTGGGGTGTCCAGGAGGTTGCAGTAGGGCAGCGTCTGGGTCCGGGCATGGGATGAGCTGTTGTGCTGCTTCCATGGCCATGGGTTTACCGGTACCTGGCAGGGGCTGGGTGATGGCTGGAGCTTGTCGTGGTTTAACCCCAGCCGGCAACTAAGCCCCACACAGCCACTCACTGACTCCCCACTTAGTGAGATGGGGGAGAGAATTGGAAGAGTAAAAGTGAGAACACTCCTGGGTCGAGAGAAAGACAGTTGAATAGATAAACCAAAAGGCATGCATACAAGCAAAGCAAAATGGTGAGTTAGGGTCAGCTCACAGATCACTTGGCAAACTTGACACTGCTGCTCAGGACATGGTGCAGAGTACTCCCCCTATCCCACCGGCCACTCAGAAATCAAGCTATTTCTATTGCGAGGCAAACGGGAAGGGGCTGTGTGCCTCTTCTGAGTGTTAGCGTGGTTTTCACAGCATTGCTTGTGAGGGGCAGAAAGAGGAGATGTGGTGGAAGGGATTTGGTGCAAAGCGTGATTTTCTTGGGATGGTGAAGTAGGTTGATAATGACTGTCCCTGTTTGGACCGTGGCGTGTCCCCACCTTGTTAACCAGCCCATCCTGCTGTCTCCTCTGCAGGCCGCGTTTGCTGTCAGCAATGGCATCTGAAATCCAGAGCCCGGTGCCTGTCTGCCTCATTGAGAACAGCCCGACGAAGGGGCTGGTGGTCCAGCAGAAGGCCCTGCAGGTGCTGTCAGAGGTCACGCAGCCTGTGGTGGTGGTGGCCATCACAGGGCTGTACCGCACTGGCAAGTCCTACCTCATGAACAGGCTAGCTTGTCAGAGGAAAGGTGAGGGAGGTCAACAGCCCTGGATGGCCCAGGCATCTGGGTTTTCCTACCCTGTCTTTAACACTGTTGAGACCCTTGTGTCCTCCCTACAGGTTTCTCCTTGGGCTCCACCGTGCAGGCCCACACCAAAGGTATCTGGATGTGGTGTGTACCTCACCCCTGCCAGCCTGGACACACTCTGGTGCTGCTGGACACTGAGGGGCTGGGCGATGTGAGAAAGGTGTGGAATAAGCAGAAGCTCCCTTTGCGCATTCCCGGCACTTTGTGGAAGCTTTTGAGGGTCCCTCAAGCCATGATGATCAGAGTGCAGGTGTTCCCACCTCCTCTGGCAGCCTTCAGGCTGTGTGCATGGGGAAGGAGTTTGGGGTGGACAAGTTGCCAAATTCCTCGCTTTTCTGGAAAAGAGCAGCAGGAGGGGAATGAGGAGCTCGGGGAACACTCTGATAGACCCTGAGAGTTAAGAGTTGAGGATAAGGCCAGCTACAGAAAACCATGGTGATGGCATGGGGCTGGGCCTCTCCAAAAACTGGTCACGCCATGGCCTGGTGGTTAGGGACGTTCAGGGTCTGGGGATGTGGGGCTTTGCTCATACTTAGGATGTCTTGTGGACAAGAGCCAAGCGTTGTCATTCCAGGGCAACACCATGAACGACACCTGGATCTTTGTGCTAACTGTACTGCTCTCCAGCACCCTGATCTACAACAGCAAAGGCGCCATCGACCAGCAAGCCATGGACCAGCTGCAGTATCCTTGGTGGAACAGCAACACCAGGGATGCCCTCCTCTCCCTGTGTGGTGGGCTGGGGGTTGAGAAGTGCCAGTTCCTCAGGCAGCTGCAGAATCTTCTGGCGGTGTGCAGTGATGGGCTTTGAGTCCTTAGGAGTCCATGTTGTGAACCTCAGGGCTGAGGGATTTTCTCCCTCTTCCTTCTGGTGGTTCCAGGCTTTTCTCTGTTCCTGCAGAGTCTCCTCTCTTCCCCATGAAGGGCTGAATGGTTGTGGGATGGCAGTGCCCCTGCATTCAGAGCTGAGGTCCCTGTTTCCTTAGCCAGCTCCCTAGCTATGTGACGAAGCTGACTGAGCATGTCAAGTTGAACACAGTGCCCAAGGAGAGTGAAGACAAACGGGAGGACTCTGAAAAATTTGCCCTCTTCTTCCCAACTTTCGTCTGGGCTGTCCGTGATTTCACACTGCAGCTGGAAGTGGATGGGAAGGAAATCTCTGAGGATGAATACTTGGAGAACGCACTGAACCCAGAGGCTGGTAAGGGAATGGTGCTGTGCTGCTGGAGACGTCCAGCCCCAGACACAGCAACATGTTGGTGTAATTGAACAGCCCAGGCCCGGTGAACTTGCGCTATGTCCTCTAACCCCACAGGTAGCAGCCTGGAGACCCAGTGCTACAGCCAGCCCCAGGAATGTATCCGCCAGTTCTTTCCAGAGCACAAGTGCTTTGTTTTTGACCTGCCAGCCAGCAGGAAGGAGCTGGTCTACTTGGAGGAGCTTCAGGATGATGAGATCAATCCTGACTTCCAGGAGCAGGTGGAGAAATTCTGCAGCTATATCTGGGAAAAGTCTCCACCGAAGACCATCCCTGGTGGCCACATCATAACAGGGAACTGTAAGTACTGCTAGTTCAGAGGGTTGGATGGCCAGCAGCTCTTGGGACTGTGTCTGGGGTAGGATCAAATGCAGAGTCAAAGGATGCAGGTGGGGGAAGGGAGAACCGGCTGCTGTTCTGGATTTGGAGCTGCTGAATGTTGCAGGTGGGGTGGGAAAGAATTAGAAGTTCCGGAAGCATCTGGCAGGGAGGCAGCAGCGATAGGGCAGGACCCAGGGCCGAATGGGAGCCTGTGTTTTGTTCAGGCTGCAGATCTCGCATCCTTGGTCCTCTTTTGCAGTGCTGGGGAAACTGGCAGAGACCTACGTGGAGGCCATCCAGAGCGGGGCAGTGCCGTGTCTGGAGAGTGCGGTGCTCGCCCTGGCAAAGATTGAGAATGCAGCGGCAGTGAAAGCAGCTGTGGCGTTGTACCAGGAGCTGATGGAGCAGCGGGCACAGCTGCCGACAGAGACTGTTCAGGAGCTGCTGGAGCTGCACAGCCAGTGCAAGCAGGAGGCACAGGATCTGTTCACGGCACGGGCGTTCCAGGATGGCATTGGCTGTTTCCAAGAAGATTTCATAGTAGGTGGTCCCCAGCCCAGCGAGGATTCCCCCAGGGACACCACCATCCCCTCAGCTGGGGGGAAATAGCACGGTCCTGGGGGCAGGGGCCTCCCTGCCTCCTGCCAGAGGATGTTGCTGTGCCAACTCCAGATGAGTCTCAGTCCCAAGGCCTGCTCTCACAATCTGCAGGCTGGCAGTTGTCCCTGCTGCACTACCTCTTCTCACTAGGTTCAAAAGCTGTAGAGCAAAGTGGACGAAGCTCAGCCCTGCCCCCTTTCATGCTGCAGCCCAGATGTGTGTCTGCCCTGGCTGGAAGACTGTAGCCTTCCATGCTTCTCCTGTCCTGCTGACTAATTCTGGTGTTTTGTGAAGCCCATGGTCCCTGGCACGCTCTCTGCTCTTGTGCACCATGGTCCAGAGATGGCTGTGGGTGCAGAATGCCCTCCCCATCTGTCACCTGCCGGCTGCAGCTGATTACTCCAGGGACTGGAGCTCCCAATTTCCATGTCACCCGGGCTTGATTTTTGCCTTGCATGAGAGAGGTGGATGCAGCCCAGCGTGGGCTGATGCCTCCCCTCTGCATCTTTCTGCACAGCACCAGATAGAGGCAGTCAAGGTGAAGTTCTGCACGGACAACGAGCAGGCATCCCGTGAAAAGTGCGACGCTGCTCTCAGGGACCTCTTCCAAGACATGGAGAGACAAATCAGTGATGGCGTCTACGCTGTGTCAGGGGGTTACAAGCTGTTCAGACGAGACCAGCAAGCACTGGTGGACAAATACAGGGAGCTGCCCGGCAAGGGGGTGAAGGTAGGAACAAGAGCAGCTCCCCTTCAAGGGGACAGGCTTTATGTCCCATCCCCTTGCCCCAAGAAAACATTTCTGCCCAGTTGCTGTTTCTCATCTTGACACCTCTTCTACTCATGGTCCTACAGGCTGATACTGTCCTGCAGGAGTTCCTCCAAAGCAGAGAGGCTCTGGCCAAAAGCATCCGCAACGCAGATCTCTCTCTGACAGAGAAGAACAAGGAGCTGCAAAGTAACTTCTGGGCTGGAGAAATGCCACCACCTGTAGAGGGCCATGCATGATGGAGTGGGACAACAATACTCTCTGGGGAATTGTGCGCTCACCTCCTGCCCTTGCATCACCTCTGTTTTTCTGTCACCAGGTGCACAAGAACAGTATGAGAGAGCTGAGCAGGAGAGGGAGGTCCAAAGGAAGATGGAGGCTGAAGACAAGCAGAAGTTGCAGGATCAGCTACGCAGCCGCGAAGAGCACATTCTTCAACTGAGACAGAAGCTGGAGGATTTCTGTGAGAAGAAGCTGAAGGAGTTCCAGACAGTGATCATACAGAAATCACAGGTACCAAATGGGGGAGCACGGGTGGCTAGCAGGCAGGAATGGCAAAGAGGTCCCAACTGGGTCTCTCCCATTGCTTCTTGGCTCTGTACCCCTCTCCCTGCACACAGTCATGCCCTTGCTGACAACCTGACTGTCTTCACAGGTGGAAAGTGTGTTCCTTGAAGACAGCTTCTTTGAAAAAGCCATCAACCCACGCGTGCGGATTCATAGACCAGAGGAGGAAAACTGCAACATGAGAACAAAGCTCATGGCCTGGCTGAAAGCAGTGGCATTGATGCTGTTAGGCTTTGCATCTGCCGTATTGTGTGCAGTATGCCCATTTTTTTTATAACCTCTGGAGTTAAAGTAAGAGAGGTGTGTAGTGTCCCCGTGTACAATTCTGTTAAATTTTAAAAGCTTTTCCTGCAAGAGCTTGTCCTAGAGTACAGACGTGACTTCCACGTTCACTTGTACCAGACTATCTAGTGCTTTCATGCAGGTTTCCTCCAGAAGATGTTCTTCTCTTCCCTCGCAGAGCACCTGGTCTCTCATGCCATCTGAAAGCATGGGAAATATGTAAAGCCAGGGTGGCTTGGGACATAGAAAGGCCATAATGCCAGCAGGCAGGTCTAGGAGCATTTTGCCATGCTCAGAACATGTTACTGGGGAGATGGTGCTCATCTCTTCCAGGGACCTCCTCACTGGGGCTATGGAAAAAATGCCCGAGAGAGCATGGCCACTAGTGGCTAATTTTAGGCTCACACGTAGAGCAGCAGCATGGCGGTTGTGAGTGAACGAGGAATCCAGGTGGTGAACATTACCTGGTTTGCTTGGCATCAGTCGTGGGCAGAGAGATCCAGAAGGAGTGAGCCCATGATCCAGGGAGCAGTGGGTGAAAGCCATCCTCTGCTAGGTAGCTATTCCCACCCTCGTCCTTAGCAAGGCTCTTCTCACTTTGAACGTGTGGGGCCATTCTCCTCACAAGGCTGTTCTGCTCTCTCCTTGCTCGTACTGTCTCCGTGCTCCTGCCCCTTTCCTTCCTTCAGACTGAGAGATACCCATGTGCCCCTTCCCAAGGGTGTCTGGGGTGCTACAGCAGGAGATGGCTGTAGAGCATTCATGGGTGATGTGTGTCCCATTGTACTTGTTTTGTTTGGGATAGAGATAATGTTCGTCTGTGTTTTGAATCTGTGACCAAAAGGGTGTTGATAACACCCCCTTGTTTTAGCTGTCACTGAACAGTGCCTGCACAGCCTTGAGACCTTTTCTGTTTCTCGGGCACTGGCAACTAGGCTGGGGGTGGGCAAGAAGCTGGGAGGGGACACAGCTGGGACAGCTGAGCCCAGCTGAACGAAGGGATACACCAGAGCGTATGACACCGTGCTCAAGCGATAAAAGCTGGGGGAAAGAGGGAAGATGTTTGGAGTGATGGCTTTTGTCTTCCCAGGCCACCATTACATGTGGTGGAGACATGCTTTCCTAGAGATGGCTGAATGTCTGCCAGCCGATGGGAAGGAGTGAATGAATACCTTATTTTGCTTTGTTTGCGCAGGTGGCTTTTGTTTTTTCTATTAAACTGCATTTAATTTGACCCCCGAGTGTTCTCGCTTTTACCCTTCCCGATCCCTCCTCCATTCCCCAAGATGTGTGGGGCTTAGCTGCCTACAGGGGTCAACACACGACACTCATGGAGAAAGAGGCGGCCCTCTTCCCTCCAGGGAACTAAATCTGAGGTGAGGTCACGTAAGATCTAAGGCTAACGTGAGCTGATCTACTGATATATCCTCCCAGGTAGGGTTCCTTGCTCGTGCAAGGGAGAAGCACAGGGTCCAGCTGAGCATGGTTCCTTTCAGCCCTCTTTGACTTCTTCCTAAGGATAAGCAGACTCCTTTGCCTCTCCAGCATCTGGAAAGGCAGCAGAGGTGGGCCAGTGGGCACATTTGTGCTGTGGTTGCTTGAGACAGGTCAGAGGAATCTCACTGAGACCGCAAAGTTTGCTCCAAATTCACATGGAGAAGTGTCAGGGCTCTCTGCATCTGCCCGTGGCCACGCTAGTCCACATGCACCTCTCTGGACCTTCCACTAAGTGACGATGGCACTGAGGTCTGCTTTTTACCTTCTAAGACCGAGCAAACCCACTTCACTCAGCCTCTTCTTGTGCTTCACAAGCATCAGTCCCCTGAATCATCTTTGTGACTCTGATCCGATCAGATGTACAATCCTGTCTGTGATGCTGATTTGTCATTGGCAGGTGCTTTAGGCAGCTTAAAGGACCACCAAAGGTATGGGGAAAAGTGGTTTTGCTGAAATATGATATGGTTTAGTGGTGGACTTGGCAGTGGTAGGTTAATGGTTTGACGTGACGACCTCGAGGGTCTTTTCCAACCTAAATAATCTATGATTCTATTGTTCTAAAAAACTACAATGTCACATTCAAAGCTCCAATTGCTGTCGGTGGCCATCCAAGGTGGGTTTCCCACCAATGATATTCTCCACCTTTCTTCACTCTTTCTAGGACACGGTGTCTCCTCTCTGCATCGTGATGGATGGTAGTTAGGGTTCTCTGACTGTTGTTCTGAATTCATTTTAGGAATTGACACAGCTCCTCACATTGCTACAGCTTTCCTACCAATGTGAGATTCATTCCAATGGGGGTAGGCAATAAATCTTGATACAATTTATAGCTAGATTGTAGTAATTGGTGGGAAGTGACAGGCGCTGAATAGTTAAAGTCACATCCCATAATTTCATTAAAACTACAAGTATTTGAACGATAGTGTGTACCTGCAGCAGTATTGTCTAGAAATGCAGGCACAGTAAGGCTTCTCATACAAGCACGTCCATTTCCAACATACACAAGCACAGTCTCAGGGGGTTCACTGAGATGTGTATCAGAATGACAAGCATTTTGTTCAGTGTCAAGACAAACATCTTGAGCCTTAACGGTGTTCCTTTCACATATATCTCCTTGTTCCCGTATAACCCATCCGTTTATATCAACACTTTGCTATTTGTTCCCATTTTGGTGGGCCATACTCTGTAGAGTACAGTCCGTGGTGATGAATCCCAGTGCAACGATTCGATATATGGTCTCTACCAAATCATTGCATATGGTCAAAACAAAAGCTGTGGCTTTTGATGGTGGGGTCATAAGGGAAATCAACCAAATGCAATCAAGATTAGAAATCTTTTTCAAGTGGAGTCGCGTTATCCCGAATTACCTTTCAATCCCAGTGGTCCTCAGGTGCCCTCATCGCCTTCCCTTACAAGTGCTGTGACAGTAGATCGTGCCCATAACAGAAATATGAATGGTGCAGGACGTACAATAGTTACCATACTGATTAGAAGCAATAAAAGAAGTGAGGATGCAGTGGTGTCCACCCCATGCGTCAGCCCTGTAATTTGTAAACTACATTTTGTCCATGCTGGCAATTATCACTCCTGCAAGAAGAATAAGCAATCCTCCAAAGGTTAACCCGATCTCCAAGAAAAGCGTGCTGGCATTATTCCAGGTATTGTTCCCGGAAATAGAAAACAATACAAATCTCAGTGGAGTTTTTCTGGACGGGTGACCCCTTCTGCTTAGTGGCTCAACTTCTTTAACTGCTCGGACTTTTCCCTTTTCCCTCTCGGAATAAGCCCGTTCTGTCTCTTTCAATGTGGTCAAACAAACCACTGGTCTTTTTGTCCCGTTCGCACTGCTTGGGGTAGAGCGCAGTAAGTACGGTGTTCTGCAAAGCCCCTTTCTGCTATAATAGGGTGGCGGGAGCGTGCTGGCGCCAGTGACTGATCCATCTTTAACTCCTGTATTAGGGTTTAGTCTGCCTCTTCACGGTCTGGCTTACATTTGCACGGTTTTCCCTTTAACTAGTTGTTGAAATTCTTTCCAAGATTGTGGTATCTGCAATTGTTTTATTTTATTTAGGGTATCTGGTGGAACTGCTGCACCACTTGCAATCTACCAAGGACATAAAAAAACCCCTTTACTTCTCTGCTCGGTCCCTGGGATTTTCAAGGCAGAACTTCAAGTTCTGCTTTATGTAGTGCCTGCCACACGGCTGCTGCTGCTTCTGCCACCCTTTCAGGGGAAATTCCTCTGATCACGCTGTCATCTGTGTATTGGTAGAGCTTCATGTTCTGAGGAAGTGGGACTGTCTGTAAAAAGGCAGCAAGCGCAGCATGAGCAATTGTAGGTGACTGTATCTCTGTGGGAGTCTGTTGCAGGTGTACTGTGCACCTTCCCAAGGAAAAGCAAATTTCTCTTTATACTTCTCCTGCAAGGGGACAATAAAGACCATATCTCACGTCTAGCACTGCCATCCATGGGTGTGCATCTACTGAAGGTGCAATATTGGGAACTGCAGCTGTTACTAACATACTACTGTTATGTTGACATAACAATATATGATAAAATATTATTATGCCGATAATCAGTTCTCAGGTGCCATCTCCCATCTGGCTTTCAGACTGGCCAGAGAGGTGAATTGTGCAGGCAGTGGGTTCTGGGAATATCGCGCTGTTTTTCTGTCTGTTATTATTTATGTCAGGAATTCCAGTTCATGCTGTAGTAGAAATTGGATACGGCTGTACATTGGTAATTTCTGGGCTGTGCAGCATACAGCCACTGTAGCCTCTGGGTCTGGGGTTGGTAGTTGTACCAAAGAACCACACGCTGCTGTCTGACAGGCGCCAGTTTCCGCCAGTCAGAACATCAAAACTCAAAGTATTTCCACTGCGCTTTTTAAGTGCTAAGTGAGTAAAGGAAGTGCTTCTTGCCTGGAAGACATGTTAATTCTTGCGGTTTGGCAAATAACATTTACTCTGTTTACCCTGGTGACTTTAACTCTTCGCTGCCTGGGTCGCGCACACCCAGCGTCTCAGCATCCTGTTGTGTTAGTATTGACATTTGTGCACCTATATCTATTAGAAATTAATTAGAAATAATTAGAAATTGTCGAAGACAAACTGGAATCAGAATGTGCATGCCTCTTCCATTTAGTGGCTTTAAAATTGTATCATCTACCATGGCAGATACAGCCCAAGCTACAATTTGCTTTCTTTTCTGCAAGGGCACATTGGTGGCTCATGTTCAACTTTGTGTCCACAAGGACACCCAGGGCCTTTTCTGCCAAGCTGCCTTTCAGCTGGGACACCCCCACCATATATTGGCCCATGAAGATTTTATTCCCCAAGGGCAGGACTTCTCAATTCTCCTTGTTGAGCCTCATGAGGGTCCCGTTGGCCTATTTCTCTAGCTTGTTGAGGTCCCACTGCATGGCAAAACACACCCTGGTGTATCAGCCACTCCTCCCATTTTGGTGTCATTAGCAAACCTGCTGAGGGTACACTCTGACCCATAATCCCGATCATTCGTGCAGATTATGAGCAGGATTGGACCCAGTGATGATTCTTGGGTACGCTGCTAGGTAGTGGCTTCTAACTAGATCTTTCGTTGCTGATCACCGCTCTTTGGCTCATGGTGTTCAGCCTGTTTTAACAAACATCGCTGTCTGCTCATTCAGCTCAGAGTCCAACAGCTTCTCTATGATGTTCTTATGGCAGACAGTGTCAAAAGCCTTGCAGAAGCCAAGGCAGACAATAACGACTGGTCTCCCATTATCTGTGAAGGCAATCATTTAATTGGAGAAGGTTATAAGTTCAGACAAGCATGTCTTCCCCTCGGTGAATTCATGCTGACTACACCTGATTGTCTTGCTGTTCATGTACCTGTAGATGGTTTCCAGGAGTAGCTGCTGCATCATGTTCCCATGGCTCAAGTTGAAGCTGACAGGCCTGTAGTTCCAAGTTTGGCTGTTAGGGATAGAAAAGTGTCTGCAGCCTCTCATCAGTGCATCTTTTCAGCTAGACCACAGTAGAAGTTTTTTAGAAGCTACTAGAGGTTGCTAACAGCTTACTGGGAATCAGAAGAACAGTTGCTGTCTTTGCATGGCAGCTAGAGGTCCCCCCTCAACTTTCTCGAGTATTCCCAGAATTCCTCCAAATGCCCCCCAAAACATTTTCAGGACACTGTTGCACAAAACTCTGAGGAACTGAGGTGGGAATTCATTGTTTATCCTAAAGTGAGTAGCAGGTTGGCTTAGAGACCTCCCAAGGTCCCTTGCGACCTGAATGCTTCAGTGTTTCTGTCACCACTGATGATAGCTACACTGATTTTTGGAGTCATGAATTCCTCCTTTGCATGTGGGTTAGCAACAAACATGGGCCCCCCAGCTCCAGCCTCTCTTTGTGGTGTGATGCTGCCTCTTTGGCCTGAAACATTCTGAGTTAGAAGTTTTATTATGTGTGACTACTTGCTGTCACGGAGACGTGGTAGGATGCCTCCCATGACTGGAGGGTTGCAACAGAGGGATACAAGCCGTTTCGGAAGGACAGGATGGGAAGACGAGGAGGGGTGTTGCCCTTTAAAATGTGAGAGAGCAGCTGAAGGACCTGACATCTGCCTGGGGGCAGATGAGGTGCCAGCTGAGAGCTTATGGGTTAGGATTAAAGGGAGGACTAGCTGATCTCCAGACACCCTTTCTAAGCCCAGCTACTCTGTGATTCTGTGATGGTGTGATGCCTGGTAATGTTTCTGAGAACTTTTCTGCGGTTTCCCTGCACTGGTTGGACTCCTGGTGCCCATGGAGCAGAGCCTCCTTGTGAGGGTGACCTCACTCACTGTGTAACTCTGAGGAAAGGTTGGACCAGGCATTACAAATGCCAGCAACGCCTCAACACACAGCGGCGTCCCCTACGCCAGGTGCTGTGTCCAGCGCCTTCCTCCTTGTGGATTTGATTTGGAAGGGACCTCTGGAGGT
>VZTL01069514.1:17500-24908 GCA_013400535.1 Scopus umbretta | reverse complement strand
TTTTTTTTTTTTTTGTGGTTTTAGTGTTTGGGTTTTGGGGCAGAATGGATACAGTAAAATTGCACATCAGGCCAGTCTGAGGAGTACGGTTGCATCTATAGGGAGATACGTGGACAGTCCAGATGACTGCATGGCTGTGAGCACGTCTGTGATGCAGAAGCACCCCTGCACCTCTTGGGTGTTGTGAAGAGCAGCCAGACCCTAAGAGAGGGTCCTAGCTGATGGGAAGAGACTGTGCAATGACCACCATGACACCAAGCCGGGGGCCTTGACCTGCAAGGCCTGAAGCAAGAAGCTCACTGGGGAATGAAAGCCCCTTACCCCACCTGGTGTACCCCTGTCTGGTCATAGATCTAGACAGAGATGATGGATAAAGAGGGAGAGAATGAAATTGCTAATTTTTTTAGAGAAATTAGGTAAATTAAATTGGGTTATCTAATTCATAGTGGAATGATGGATGAGGAAGAGGTTTACTTCTGTCCTGCATGTGGATACAAGATAAGATTTTGGTAGGTTTTGCTGAAGAATACCAAGAGTCTGATTTACCTGAGAGCATGGTCCCTGTGTTCCTAAATGCACTAACCAGGAATTGCAGGAGGGGTAATTTCACGTGGCACTACTGTGAATTACATGATTATATTTTGCAATGAAATCAGGTAGGAGTGAGGAAAAGAAGAGATAGTTCAGAGCCAGAGGTAGAAGACAGGACTCCAAGAAGCTGAGGCAGGCGAAGGTGGCAATAGATTTTAAGTGAAGAACTGTAACAGCAACTTGAGACTGCAGTAGCTGGATCCTAGAAACTGAACAGCTGATCAGAATATGTGGCATTTACAGGTGGTTATTTCTCACTAAGCAGAGGCTTTGCTGACCTTTCTGCATATTGCATCAAAAATGTGTAAAATTTCCAATGCCAAAAGATCAATGTCTGTGGGTCAGGCTCCCCAGACTTGATCCAAAATTACTAGTTTTTAAATGAAAAATTGTGGGTTTGGTCTTCCTCTTGATTTTTTTTTTTTCTCAACTCATCTTATCTATATTCTATGTTATATGTGTGTCTATGTTTGTGGGAGACAGAAAATAGCAAAAAAAATTAGAAAAGATTATCATGTTCCAACTGTAACTGCTGTTGTTACTTTATTAAAGTTATCTTTGAAAAAGAGACACTGAATAACTTAAAATCTCAACCATAACTCCCTCTCCCCTCCCCAATCCAAATAACCATACATTTGAACTGATGCTTAGGGTTAAACATCAGAATTAATAAACTCCTCTGGGATCTGTCAGCATTTCTAAACTTCGATAGAGCATAAAATGCTAAAATTAACTACCCAAACCTTCCTGAGCATGTAAAGGCACCAGTTCCCATTGAGGTCAACTGAATAAATGAAATTTAGACTGCATTTTTCAAGCTGTTATAGAATAATGACAATTCACAAAGACTTTTCCAAACCCTATTCAATATATGTATGTGTCTGTACATGCAATGCATTTCTTGAATTTTCACGTTCTTGTTTGCCAACATGCCTATTTAAGCGTGGTGAGGAGAAATAACACCTGTGGTATGTGGAATCCAGACAGAAAGTGGATTCTGGTTTTTGTTTGGGTTTGGGGGTTTTTTAGGTTGGTTTTTTTTTTTTTTTCTTTAATTTATTTTTAGGAAGTGGGTAGGCAGATATTAAAAATTTCAGTCAACTTCAGCAAGCCTAAGCACTACAATCNGTCACCATCCCTAGAGGTGTTCAAAAAACTTGTAGCTGTGACACTTTGGGACATGGTTTAGTAGGCGTGGTGGCGTTGGGTTGATGGATGGACTGGATATCTTAGAGGTCTTTTCCAACCTTAATGATTCTATGAATCCTCAGACGTTAAGCCAATCCTTTTGAACATAAAATTTTGTTTGTTTCAAAAGTTAAGCAAACTTTCAAAAATGTTAAAAAAATGCATTTGTATGTACCCACATTTTGAATGATAGTGGTCTGCTGCACAGAAAACTTTCATGGAAACCAAGGATTTTATTTGTTTGCTACGTGGCCTTGGGTGAACACCTGGCTTGACTATGTTCCTCTACCTTTGGAAATCAGACACTGCAAGCCAAACTTAAGTGCAGTCCTATAGCTTATGGGTATAAGCCTTTTCCTTTTATATTCTTAATCTCATTAATATTTTTACAAATAACAACATCAACAGCATGTAAGTAATGGGTCCCCAAAAGGAAACCTGAATCTGAGCACTGTTAAACTTTGGAAAAGATCTGCATTACATCTAAGCAAAATTTTGTATCTCCTGTTCATCTTTAATACACATGAATATACAGTTCCCCCTTTACTTCTTACAAGATCTACATTGTATCACAACCTCAGTCATCCTGTTGAGGACCAAATAGGTCTCCTCTTAGAGACCACCCATGTTTTCTTTTTTAGGCCCTGATCCTGCAAATATTTAAGCATGTGCGGAACTTTGCTTTCAGGAGTCACCCTTTGATGTCTACTGGACTACTCCCATGAGCACAATTATATGCATTTTAAGTATGTGCCAGATTTGGGTCTCAAATTGTCTAGCAAGTGGCTACTATGAAGCTGTGTGAGGAATGGTGTCCACCTGGAGTGTGCCTGCAGCCTTTGTGGAAGGCATAGCGAGTAAACGCCTTTAGCTAAAGCCGAACAGAAAGTTGACCAAATTAATTATTCAATAAAGTATAGAATTCAGTAATTTTATTAGTGAATGAAGTGTCAAATCACTCCACTGAACAACATAGATCTTAATTATGTTATAACATAACCTCATAGCATCGTATAGTTTGAGTTATTAATGTAAAACTTCATTTTTTAAATAGAATTTTATAGATACATTATTTCTGTATAGAGTAGAGAAGTGGCAAGGATAGAAGATTATTGTGGACAATTATGCAGACCAGAATAGAGCACTTGTGTTTAACAAACAGCTTTGAATTCTAATTTTCTGCAATATACATAGTGTAGGTACAATTTGTAGTCATTACTGTGTATTAGGAAAGTTATTAAAATTCTTAAACTTGTTGAGGCTTTCCACAACACCTTCCCCAGATTTTAATTGGTTTTGTGTAGTTCCGTAAGAGAGCTCTTTAAAACAAATCAAAGTGCCTAAAATCACATGTCTTACCCATCGAAGGACAGAGATATTCCTTCTATAATCTGGCAAGTTTTCCTAAGAACTGAAATCTGAAGGTTCTCAAGGATGAATTAAAAGACTTGGCAGAAGATAATTTATCTGCCTTTTGATGGGCTCAGTTTCAAAATGACAAAATAACAATGTTTTGTAACAGAAGGGTTAAATCTTAATCTCAGAGGTTTACAAAGCTGCTAGTCGCAGTCTCCTTAAAATTTAATATACCTCGTTAATGCTTACTTGCAAACACTGAAGGATTTTTATGATTATAATCATGTGTTACAGCACCTAGTACTGTTTCTAAGCAGCATACTAATCAGCTTAATGAGATATTACTGCACTTTTTGTTGACTAAAGCAAAATCCCTTTTATTGTTCTAAAGCTTGTCCTTTACTTTATTTTTTTCCCAAAACATTATCTTGTTTTATTGTATACCAGTAAATATCATACCATCATTTTTTTGTCAAATCATAAAACTATCTTTCTCATTGTAGAATGTGTAATATATTGAATATGGTTAATGGAACTGAAAGTTACAAATGGGTTTCTATTTTTGGTTTTTTTTTTGTTGTTTTTTCTGGCTTTTCTAATAGAAACAGGAGAGATGCATAACATTTCTTTTTCTATAGATTTAGAAATGTGAACAGGTGCAATTTTACAAGAAGAAATACAAGGGAGGTGGTAAAAGCCTTTGCCCCTTCTGTAATAATTCGATTTTGAAACTGTAGCATATTTTAAAATAGTAATTAATGGTTACTGGTAAACATGCAGAATGATGAAAGCACATGTATGATCAAAAATGTGTAGCACAGTTGGCATTTAATGCACTTTTTATTGTTTTTACACTAATTTCTTTGCATTATTATGAGTAGGTAAAACATAAAATGCAAATTATACGTCAGTGATTCAATGCTTGTAACTCTTTCACAGTCTGAATCTAAAATATCTTCTGATTTTCAGAGATGGAGGAAGCTAGTTTGTGCCTTGGTGTTTCTTCAGCTGTGCCAGAAGCTGACGCCCATCTCAACAGCACCATACTCAATGGGCAGTATTCAATGAGCCAGAAGCTGCACCAGATCACTTCCCAGCTCAGTCATGCTTTCCCAGAGCTCCAGAACAGGCAGAATCCAGAGGAGAAGGTGTCAGCACCACTAGAAGACAAAAGCCACATGTCCATAGCAAACCAGCCCATCAGCAGTCAGATGGCACTGTTGGCAAACCAGCTCAACAGAGAGGTTGACACCAGTTTGAATGGGCGTGTGGATCTGCAGCAGTTCTTAAATGGACAAAACCTAGGGATTATGTCTCAGATGAGCGATATAGAGGATGATGCCAGGAAAAACAGAAAGTACCCATGTCCCCTCTGTGGGAAACGCTTTCGATTTAACAGCATCCTGTCGCTGCACATGCGAACTCATACTGGAGAGAAACCATTTAAATGTCCATACTGTGACCACAGAGCAGCTCAAAAAGGCAACCTGAAGATACACCTGCGTACTCACAAGCTTGGAAACCTTGGCAAAGGTCGCGGAAGAGTCCGAGAAGAAAACAGACTTTTACACGAGCTGGAGGAAAGAGCAATTCTTCGGGACAAACAGATGAAGAGCAGCCTCTTGCAGCCACGACCTGATGTGAAAGCACAGCAGCACTCCCAGCCGATGCCTCTCGCAAACTGTAACTTGTCTGTGCCAGCTAATCACAGCACACCTGACATTTCAAACCCTGTTCCCTCTCCAAAGCCAGCCAGTGTCCAGGAAGAAGTTGTTGCTCAGACAGCTGGGTTCAGATGCACATTTTGCAAAGGGAAGTTTAAGAAGCGAGAAGAGCTGGACAGGCACATAAGGATCCTGCACAAGCCTTACAAGTGCACCCTGTGTGACTTTGCTGCCTCACAGGAGGAGGAGCTGATTAGCCACGTGGAGAAGGCTCACATAACTGCAGAGTCAGCACAGGGCCAGGGCTCCAATGGGAATGGTGAGCAATCCACCAACGAGTTTCGTTGCGAGGTGTGTGGCCAAGTGTTTAGCCAAGCATGGTTCCTGAAAGGCCACATGAGAAAGCACAAGGATTCCTTTGAACACTGCTGCCAGATCTGCGGGAGGCGATTCAAAGAGCCTTGGTTTCTTAAAAATCACATGAAAGTTCACCTGAATAAGTTATCTGTCAAGAACAAATCTCCTAATGATCCCGAAGTACCTGTCTCCATCAGCAGCATGTCCCAGGAAGCTCATGCAAACTTATATTCGAGATACCTGTCCTGTTTGCAGAGTGGGTTTCTTCCTCCTGACAAAGCGAGTTTAAGTGAACAAAATCAAATCTATAACAAAGGAGATATGCCCATGAAAGAGAAAGAAGTCTTGGGGAAGCTCCTTTCGCCCATTTCTGGCATTGGCCACAGTATTGCTGAAGGGGATAAACATTCTTTATTGGGCTGTCTCAATCTGGTGCCTCCTCTGAAATCCAGCTGTATAGAAAGGTTACAAGCTGCCGCCAAAGCGGCAGAGATGGATCCAGTAAACAGCTATCAGGCCTGGCAGCTTATGGCAAGGGGAATGGCCATGGAACATGGCTTTTTGTCTAAAGAGCAGCAGATACAGCGCAGCCATGAAGACACTTTGGCAAATGCTGGAGTTATGTTTGATAAGGAGAAGCGGGAGTATGTGTTAGTAGGAGCAGATGGCTCTAAGCAGAAAATGCCTGCTGATTTGGTTCACAGCACTAAAATGGGCAATCAGAGAGACTTGCCAAACAAACTAGACCCTTTAGAAGGCAGTAGAGATTTTTTGTCACATGGTATGAACCAGGGACTCGATTACAACTTACAAAGTCATGGAAACGTAAAAGAAAAGCCAACTGAATGCCCGGACTGCGGAAGGGTTTTTAGAACATACCACCAAGTGGTTGTTCACTCCAGGGTCCACAAAAGAGACAGGAAAGGAGAAGATGAAATAATTCAAGGTAGTCTTGATGAGCGACGTGGGTCTGGAAGTGATCAAGAGTCTCAGTCTGTCAGCAGGTCGACAACACCAGGGTCCTCTAACATTACTGAAGAAAGTGGAGTAGGTGGGGGTCTCTCGCAGACGGGGAGTGCCCAGGAGGACAGCCCACATCCTTCCTCACCCTCCTCTTCAGGTACGATAACGTCCCCTTCCCTCTCTGCATTGAAAGCTTCATAGCTATATTTGAAATCACAGCAGCAAAGTAGTTTATGCATTCTCTTGTTAGGTCGTTTCCTAGCAGTCCACAGGGACGTGGTATTATATGCCAGAACATCTGTGTTTGGGTTCCTGCAATGCCTTCGAGGTTAATTCTCCGCTCACCCTTTTCTCCCCTCCAAGGGCAGGTTTCCTACCCTTTCAGCTGTCACCTCCGCCACCGCACTGGCAGCAGCGAGCAGGGTCTGTGCAGTCACCAATGGCAATGTCACTTCCAGGGCCTCTCCCTCCACGTTTTGGAAGGAGGTTTTTTTTCCTCCTCTTCTATTCATGGTGTCTCTCTTGCAGATCTTTCCTTGTCCTCCATTTAAAAGGGTGAGGAAAGATGCCTTCTTTGAGCTATAGTTCAAAGAAATAGGATTAATAAACAGTGTGTTGGCTAACCTCTCTGCCCTTATTCCCACAACCGTATCAATTACTTAGCTGAGATACCTACTTGTACCTGGCCACTGGACTGATTAAAAAGAGATTCAGAAATACAAATTACTAACTTTTTGACAGTCTTTTAAGTTATGTGCATATTTTAACATGTATGACGCCTTCTGCTTAATTCGCATCTATTTGAAAGTACAAGAAAAATAGAAATTGGACTGAAACATTTTAATTGCATTGTATGTCATGTTAACTTGCTGTGTATAAAATAGCAAAGCAGATAATATTTTGTTGGAGATGTCTATAAAATATTGAGCTTCCTGGTACAATTTTTAAAGTTACTAGCCTATGACTGCTGAAATAAAATCTCCAAGTAATAACAGGTAAGATTTCTGGCCTCATCTATATTTCCAAAGTCACTTACTAATGGATAGTAAATTGAAAGTTATATCTTCAGCCCTTTATAAAGAAAGCACCTCACTAATACTGTAATCATTCTGCAAGCCTAACAACAGAGGAAATCATGCCATAACAAATACTCTGTTACTAATGGCAACATTGATTTCTGCAATCAGCCATTAAGTCTAGAAAATGAAAGACAGTTTGAGGTACCTTAAGGCATTACATTGCCCACTGTTAAAGAGCTGGTAGCAGGCTGTTGAGGGTAATTCTTTTTA
>VZTL01069514.1:0-12500 GCA_013400535.1 Scopus umbretta | reverse complement strand
CTAACCCAGAGTGGGGAGACGTGCAATCCAGTCCAACCCAGTGTCATGTTTCTGGCAAGTCTGGCACTGATTTGGGCATCCAAATTCCACTGTTTTTCGTGAGCCTGCCTTGGTGCCCTAGTGTTACACCTCGAGTTAGAGTACAAGCCCACAAGCCTTGGAAGAAGGTCCACATGTCTCAGAAATACTGACTTTTTGTGGGAGGCTAAGGAATAGGATTTGTGATCCTGAAGTCCTGAATCATTTTGGCAAAAAATACATTGCCCATCTTCTTGGTGCAACAGTAGGTGAATATTGATAAAGAAATCAGCATCCCTGGTGGCTTGAATTGCTGTCACTTGGCAGAGCAGGGAAACTGGACTCTCAATGTTTCACAAGGCATGACTGTCACTCCCAGCTGAAATTTTTATTTGCTATTGCTCTGGAGAAAAGCAAGTCTCCAGAGCTTGAAAAGAGAGGTGGCTACATCTCCAGCCTACCTTTCTGCTGATGAAAGCAAGCTTGTCTCCATAAGGCTGAATGAAAGTGCATTGCAAGTCATGCTAATCTTAACTTCGGCTCAGAAAAAGATTTGTTCGGATCCTGACACCAGGGAAAGCACAGGCAGCTGCCAGTATTGAACTTCTGCTACACAGGCTGGCTTGGTCTCATGATCGGTAGCTCTTCCAGTTACATGAGGGGTGCAGAGAGAGTCCCCGAGTGAAAAACAGAGGTGTGGATTCTGGCCTGTTTCATGCCTGTGTGATAACTGCACCTGAGTTTCCATTTGAGTACCTGTCACAGGGCCACTGCTGCTGATTGGTGGGTGATACTCGGCTGGTGAGACTCAAGTGGAGTTTAAGAAGTCTTTGACTAACACTGTTCCCAGCTGTCGAGCACCCCTTCACCCCTGTCCCTAGCAAACCCAGCCTGAGCTTGTGGCATCTTCTCTGGTATTGGCTTGATCTAGTTGACTGCGCCAACTTCATGCTCTTCTTCATTCCTGAAGACTAAGGTTTCCTACTTGTACTTTCAAAGTACAAGTTTAGATGGTCTTAAAATTTATTAGACAGTGACTTTGGGGTCCAAATAAAACTCAGAAGCTTGGCTGCAGTTCCACAGGCTAGCATATACATGAGTATTATTAAAAGCGAGGGGGAAGGAAACACTAGGCAGAGGTCCAAGAATAGGCTGAAATACCAGTGTGGTATTTTCTGTTTGTGCACCGTGATCACGCGGTGTGGAGTGTGACATTCCTAGGAGCTCAGTCATGGACAGCCTAAGTCCCCGAAGAGCCAAAATGCCTCAGATACCGCAGGTCCACCTGAGGCATGCGGCCAGCATTGGGCATTTGTAGGCATGGGTCCTGGTAGGGTCCCAGACCTTCCCCACCTGCCTCCTGCGCCCCAGGGAAGGTGGGAAGGAAGGCCTGGCGTTTATGCTGGATGGAAAGAAGTTGTGGTGGGATCTGACCAGGCCCCCAGCTGGGGTGAACACAGCTGTCCCACAGTGCCAGCATGGCCTCTCCAGACTTTTCCTCTCTCACCCCTTCCTTCCTTCCTTCCATGGTGGCAGTTTTCATCATTAAATGACACTCCTTTTTCTCCCGCTATAAAACACACTCAGTATTTCTAGACTACTGTCTACTTTTTCCCAGATTTTTTGTACCTTAAACTTTCATTGTCATCTAGCGTGAACTGAGAGTTTGAGTGGAGTAGCCGTACTTCAGGCCTTGTTTAAATACTAAACTAAAGAGTAGGAGGCAGAAGTAAGGATGGGACGTCTGGGTTTTTAAGCTCATTTCTGATCTTCCTGGAGCAACAGAGATACTGCAGTGTTAATGTTAGGTATCTCCCTAGTTAGAAAATTTACAAAAAGTACAGTAGAGTTACCGCTACTTATTTTTAA
Organism: Scopus umbretta; assembly: GCA_013400535.1. Taxonomy (NCBI): domain Eukaryota; kingdom Metazoa; phylum Chordata; class Aves; order Pelecaniformes; family Scopidae; genus Scopus; species Scopus umbretta. The sequence continues at coordinate 10,613 of VZTL01069514.1, read as the reverse complement.
AATGTGTTTTGTAAGGATGGCTGTAAGTGGGATTTATATAACTGTACTTCTTTCAGCTGTGATTCCTGCTCATTCCTGGGTGGAATTCTACCTGTGTTTTCCTCACGTGTCTTTTTAGGTGTCCCCTTCATTGGGTTTTTAGGAATGCCTTACCACATACATCATAGGCTAATGTAACTGAAAACTGATCTACTCACATCTTATCTAACACGGAGTTAGGGGAGTAGGCTATTTATCAAAGACTGCATAATTTTCCCTTTTAATGATCTAACAAAAGTATTCAGAGAGGGACAGAAGCAAATCTGAAAAGACTTTCTGAAACATCTTAAGCATCCCTCTTAAATACCTCACACTTTCCTGGGTGGTTTGTGGAATACCAGGTATGATCTGACTGAGACCAAAAGGTGATTCAAAGATTTCTGTGAACAAAAAAGCAAACAGCCATTTTTCATCATTTGGAGACAATTCAAGGAAAGAACAGAACATCTTTGAGTTTGATTATTAACTGGAAATTTATGGGCATATAGGAATGCCACATATGTAAAGAGGAAACATTACAGAAGTGGAAGTTGACTGTTACTGTTCTTTTGTATATTCTAGTGCCTTTATTTTAATTTTATGGACATAGGTAGTTTTATTTTTCTGCATATATCTTTGATCAAGCAGATATCTGCTATGATGAATATTTTCCATGTTATTCTGCCACTGAAAAACTAGGCAGTGAGTTCTGAAAAGGAGGAGTTTGTCTATCAAGTATTCTATTATTCTATAATTTTATTTGTTTTCTTAGAATAATTATGATGCCAGTACAGTGAAGAACATTAAGTCAACATGCAACCACATTTACCACACAATGGTATCAGGGTCACCACAGTTATTTCCTATTCTGTGTAGAAATAATACTGTGGTTGCTCAGATGCTACTATCTAGTAACTGTATGTAAATGTTGATTTTGTGATGGTGACCGCTATAGTATAATTATAATGAACTCTCTTTGTAAGAGGGGTAAGGAGTGAAACTGGAGGTTTCTGAATTACTGAAAAGGACAAGCAGTAGTAGAGGACAAATACAGAACACTTTATATTACTGTTTCTTTGGCTATTTCTTTTAGGTCTTATTCTTGAACGTACTAGTACTTCTCAATGAAACTGAAACTCACTTGCACTGACACTGAGAGGACAAGGGAATATGACTTGGGCAGTGCGATAACTCAGTGTTAGGTATGATTTGCAGCCAAAAGAAAGGTATGAAAATTAACTATTGTGCAAGGGAATCCATGTTTGTTACTCATCTACCAAAACATTGTATGTATTGCCTTTTATGTTAAAGCTCAACACAGCAAGTTTGTCTATATTGAAGAGAGTGTCCGATGTAGGATTGCACCGCCTTTCTTGCTCTACACTCAGTCTTCATATGGGTGACAGGTTCAGTATCTGTCTAAACATGGGGAGAGAAATGAAGCCAATGAGACTGCTGAAATAACACCAAGGAATAGTCATCATTTCTTTTGCACTGAAAGAACTGTGAAAAGACCTGAAGCTACGTTAGCGGCAGCCAGAACTGAAGAACTCACAGCTGTGGGTACAATTGGTGCCCATCAGTTTGCAGGCATTTCCTCCCAGCTCCCCTGTGGTGAACAGCAATTTTTGCAAATGTATCTTAGGGCAAGAAAAGATGCACAGTAGTGACCCTGTTGCAGGTTCTCAGTCTAGTGAGGGGAGTGATTAACATCAGAATTAGGCATGCTGCAGATACCTTGGTTTTTACATGCAGCAACACTGAAGTGATCTCATCAACTATCTGAACATTCAGCAAGTCCAAAATCAAATGCTTGTGTGTCAGATATACACAGCTGTATTTGTACTGTTGCTCTATCTAAAGAACATGCCAATTGCTTTACTTAGAGTGAGTTGAGAGAGAGACTCATTACTAGGAACATGTATAGCATTATCAATTAAAAACATTATTGTTCTCTTCCTCAGTGGTTTTAGTGTCCTTGCTTTTTATAGGAGCTTGTGCTAAGACAATGTGGGGCCTGATTCACTACTCCCATGCACAGTGTGTCATCATTTACACCTCTGTGCAGTGGGTGGGAAATAAAGACACATTAGAATAGTAGCACTTTGTGCTAGTTTACATGTGTTTTTCAAAAATATAGATTGTGCAAGGCAATGGAGAATTCTCCCCAAAAGTACATGAAAGGAACTTTTATCAGCCAAACTTGTGCAGAACTGAATATGGCAAAGTGTAATTTTTTACAGTGAAAGAAGGATGTCCAGCTATATGTTCCAGTACTGCAGTTAGAATGTGTCCTCATCCAGTGGTGTTGTCTTACTGGGCTTTTCATTATTTTCTGCCCTTGACTGACATTAAGCTCCTACACCTTCTGTTGAAAGAATCCTGATTGATAAAACATTTTTGTATTTTTCACTTCCTTACATGTATTTAAAAAGCACTTCTGACTTGAATTTAGCTTGATGAGGCCAGTGAGCCTGGAAAACATGGTAAGGTTTTTGAAGTTAAATCCTCAACACACTGCGCTACTGTGCTTGTTCATCATCTGGGTTTTCACAGCTCAAGTCAGAATTTCAAAAGATTCCTCGGCCAAAGAAAATACCAGACTTTAAGTAGCAGAGGGCTTTCTTAAATTGTAGAGTAAATTTTGGCAAGCATAGAAGGCAGTGTTTCAAAACTGTCTGTTTTCATTGTTGCTATGTTCGCAGAAGGGTCCATAGGAGACAAACCAAAAGAAAAATGAAGATTACTGTATTGAGAATAAATATACAAAAGGTCAGTTTTTAAAAAAATTAAGTAGAGTACAGTCTTTAATAGTGATCATTTCAGACACTGGGTTCCATTCAGTAATTTTCAAAACAGTCACTGAGTAGTAGGTAGTATAATAGAAACAACATGAAAGTCATCAGATCAATTTAAAATAATTCAATAAATTCTTTAATGAAAATGAAAAAAAAAACCACTTTTGAGCTGATTGTTTTATGTCATATCCTTATGTGCAGAAAGGAGCTTCTTTAGTTGTACCTTTAACTATATTTAATCAAATGCATAAAGCTGGCTCTCAGTTGCACATGTGGAACCATACTGAAACTCAAGGATTAAAGGAAATAGGTTGTAACTGTACTCAAAACCTTGAAGGCATAATATTTTTTACTTTCAAAATACCACCAGAAAATTAGTATCCTTCTAATCTGACTCCTGCGTGAAAAAAATGTGGGACAGGTGGACTCTTTCTCTAGGGGGTAATATGAACACCAATTGACATTTATACTGTGGAAGGATGAGTGAGCTGTTGAGCATGTAATAGTTATTATGTAGGTGTTTCTTTTATACATTTTATTTTGCTATCTAGCTTTATAGTAATTCTTTTTTTTTTTTTATTTTGTAATGGTTAAGGATACAATAATAGATTAGTTGTGAAGTAAGAATAGAGTCATTCTCTGTTCTAATACCAGTTAATATAATCTTTTGAAGTATAAATTAGAAGGGCAGGAGTGTGAACTAGGAGTCTTCCAGGTTCATGGTTGGTATTTTGTCAGTGCGACCCTGTCTCACACCAATGATCAAACTCAGTAGGCAGTTAACACTGAGCTACCCAGGTTTGTCTGCCTCTGACAGTGCCAACAACAGTAATGTCACTTCTCTTAAAAACTTGCAAGATTGTACACCAGGAAAAAGGCACTGCACTTCAGACCTGTAAGAAACTGCAAAATCTGTCCATCTACTCCAATGCATTCTGAAACAGAGTATGCACAGAAGTAGCATTAGAAATAGTTTTTGCTGACATAAATATTGCACCGACTATTTTCTTAGGCTCTTACCATTTATAGCACATTCTGCTGATAAGCGGGATGCAGCCTTTATGTGGGGAGAGAGATGTAGAAATAGATGACCTACCCTGAAGTTCTTGGCTTATAAGGTCTTCCTTTGGTTATGTGTGTCTGGGTGGGTGAACAAAAATTCAGAACTTCCCTTGAGACAAGTAACATGCAATGTTTGCTGGCATGTTTGCTTCCCTTTCAAATATTCCACAGATTGTACAGACAAAAGACAGATTAGGCTTTGCATCAGATTTACTAGAGCTCTACCTCCTTGCCTTTGGACTCCAGCTTGCATTCTACACTTCTGTCTGAAGTTGCTGAAGAATTAAGCTTGCGTGTACACTGTTTGTACATAACAGGCTTTCCCAAATGAGTATTTAGCACTATTAAAAAACAAAACCAAGACTGGCAATAAGATTCTGGTAAATGTAAATGGATTCTATTTAAAAATGGCCCATGGCATCTTTCTGTAATGACCATCTTTTCGCTGCGTGCAGAATGCTGGTGGCATTAGTGAATGAAAAAATACACAGATTTTCAGGGATTTGGGCCTGATTTGCATTTACAGTACAGATGTTTAGCACTGTTCAGCAGTGTAGTGGACTTAAAGTATAGGAAGAAATAATGCAAGTACACTTCAAGCCTTCCTGACACTGCCTGACTGCTGTGCATTGCATAAGTATTAAGGTACACTCTTGTAGCATTCTCAGTTTGAAACTTCTAACACTGCATGATTCATAAAGCCAAATTCAAATAATACCAGTGCCATCTACTATGTTTTAATCAGTTACATGAGGTGTGAGTTTAGTACAGTGTTTTGGAGCCAAACATGAACATAGTGATAATTTTTACTGCTCTTCCGTAAATGTGTTTTGAGAGAGACTCCTTGCTTCAGTGTCTGTCAATGGATAATGTTTTTTTTTTAAATCCTCATCTGAATTTTTATGTGTTTATTTTTTAATTTCCTGTCAATAGAAACAGAATCAGTGGTTCTATCTGTTATTAATATTTAAAATTTATGTGTTTGGGGTTTTTTAACATCCTAGTTGCTATGCCCCTTTAAATTTCCTTCAGTTGTTCTTTACCTCTAAACAATCTTTCATTACCAAGTTGTTTATCTGAGAAGAAAGTGAGACTGTCTCTTTGTATTGCTGAATAGCATCACTCTTTTTCTCAAGAAGTCATTACACACTGACATCATATTGTTCTTCATTAGATGATCTGTTGCCTGAAAGTATCTTGGTGACACTGAACTTGAAAGCAACAAGAGTACAAGTGCTAGGATGCCTGGAGAGCAGAGACTGGCAATACCTTGCTCAAGCAAATATCCAAGATAATTTTTAAAAGGCATTAACAAATACAAACCACCCCCACAGAGGTAATTTTCACCTCTGAATTTTTGCTTGTTTTTTAGTCCAGCCCAGACTTCAGCCATCACTGTTACAATGCTGGAAGCCAAGTCCTACTTAGCAACGATAGCCATGTACAATAATTTAAACTTAAAGAAAAATAACACAGCTGCTGGTAGAGTAGTGTCCAGAGACTTCTAGATGCTTTCTAACAATGAAAGGGTGGTTTCTGTCTTGAAAATGTATCTGTCTTGAAAATGTATGTGTGTGCATAGAAAAAGACCTTTGATATTCATGAAGACCACAATTAGCACTGTACTGTAATTGCTGTTCCCTGATTAGTTGGAAACCTTATATACTCAATAGATTTTATTTTTCACGTTCATGAGTTACATGAGAAAAGCTTGCAATATAGTTGTTTGTGAAATTTGTGCAAGTATTCCTTCCAATTGTGCTGTTTCACAAGTCAGTTATTACGAACTTTCAAAATTCTTATTCCTGTGACTGGGTGCATAGCTCTGGTGGTGAATTTTAGTATTGATGACCAGATGAGAATAATCTTAAAGTCTTTGTAAATATTTGACCATGCAAACTAAAATTTAACTTTGCTTAAAGATATTATATTGTTCTCTTTAATTGTACTGTTCTGTGAAATATTCCTCCCAGGCACTTATTTAATGTAAAAGGAAGAAGAACACAGACATCCAAGGAAGCTGAGAAAATTCTCCTGATAATCTCCAAACCCAAAAAGCCCTAGGAGAAAATTGAAAAAAGTGTGTTTGCCTTACTTGAATCCACAAGTGGGGTCACTTACCTCACAGGGAGAGGAACTAACATGGCTGCATGTTAACAACTTAATGATCACAGTAACTTGTGGGGCTTTTTTACTTACAATAAAGCAGCAATGAAAGACTTAAAATACGTTACCCTTCAGAACTGTGAATTACGTTCCCCTTCAGATGGGATGGTGGAAGTGAGGCAGGTGCAAGAGCTGTGCAGCCCAGAGGGTTGTCCATAGTCTTCCTCGCTTATGCAGCATGTTCAACCTGTTGCTTCAGGTTTCCTCTTCCCACTTAGCCCCAGCTGCAGTTGACACTCTTCCAGATAAGGCATTCTTGTGGCCACTAAAACACTGGTTGCATAGAAAGTAATATTAGGTGAAGTTCCTAAGCCATAACCCTTTCCAAATACCTTTTGACTTATGAGGAGCTAGAGTGACATGGCTCATTAATTCTCCTCCGATTACTAAAAAGGGCTCTGCCAGCCATGGTGGTGAAGTGAAATTCCAGCTTGGGAATCCCTGATACACAGTAGTCAAACACAGAGCTCGAACGGTTAATGCTCTGTTTGCAGATCCTATTGGATAACTACTAAAGTTGCATGGGTGAAATAGATAAAGTTGGGAAGTCTGCAGTAGAAGTGTTTGCCTTTATACTTATTTACTCACTGTTGTTGCCTTTGTACAATAATATCTTTTCCCTGAAGGCCTTTGAAAAATTCGATCACAAAATAGAAAAAGAGTATGTTTGTTCTGGGTAAAATTTGGAAGCATTGTTCTGATGACACCTGTAAAACATAATTATAACTCCCATAGCTGTTTCCTCTCATATTTAGAGAGGAAAATTCTTTGCCTCTAATCTCAGGTGCATACCTGTGGAAGGCTTAGATTCCTTCAAGCAGTATCAAAGTAATGATAACAGTGTGCAGCTGCTGACTGTCTTTTCCTTGTTGTTACTCACCCAGCTGTTTAGAGGAGAAGAAAAAGAGAGAGAATATCTCTAATCAGCCATATGGCATGAAGTTTTATTTGCCACAGTAAGTTAAAACGTACATTATTGGTCAGCATCTTGAATGCAAATTTTGGCATAGCTTTTCAGGGGTACCAGATATAAGGGAAAAGAGGATCAGATATATTTAATTCGCGTTATTTTATATTAAGTACAGAAATACATGATTCTGTCTCAGTGGAGTTTCCATGACTGGAGTCTGCCATACCCAAAAGGTGGTGTGAGCACGGAGTGCAGATCTCAGCCTCTGCTTTGGGTCCTAAAAGGTAAATTAAGAACTGTTGAGATAGCATTTCAGATTTCTACAATGCAGTTTCAGTTTGCTTACATTGTACACTATACAAATTAGCATTCTGGATCAGACCACTGGGTCATGAAATCTAGTAGATGTCTTTAGTAGCTGTTGATGCATGTAGACAGTAGCTTTTTCATTAAGAAAAAAGTTTAATTTTGCTGTTCTTTTAAATTGAACAAGAAACATAGAATTAAGTATTGGAAAAAGATTTTTGTCTTTAAAAAACCCCACTTTTTTGAGTGCAGGTGAACGTTAGAGAAGTGGACAAGAAGACTAATATGTGTGAGTCTCCATTCTAGAAATTGCAGTGGAAAATGAGTTTTTGGAGGCTTGACTTTGCAAGTTTAGTGGGTCTACTTTTCAAACTTTTTCTGCCATTTCACGTGTGCATATGACTGGAACTCCTTTGGTTAGTGACATATTGGCTTCAAACATACTGTTTGGGAGACTCAAGGTTATAATGAAATGCAGAGGGTAGGTGCACACCTCTGTATCTTGGATTGGGGGCGTGACTTTAAAAGTTTTAAACCAAGGGCGATTGTAACCCTATTCATGTTGCTTATGGCAATACTACGAGAATGCTTTTTTTTTTCCTCTGAAACCTGTTTTATTTCCAAAGGATTTAAGAATATGGTTCATTTTGTTCTCCTTGTAATATACCTAAAAACACATTCCAGAAAGAATAATATCCAGTTCTTCTAAGTGTTCTAAGTTCTTCTCAAGGGACTCTCTTATCCCTGATTTCCTGCTTAATTGATCACAGTACTATTTATGTTCTATGTATTTGTTTATGCTAAACACTGGTAAGCTAGAGATATTAAGTGTAAGATATGAGAGATATAAGTATATATATCATATATAAGAGATCTAAGATAATAGAGATATTAAACCATCCATTTAAGACATTTTTGCACAAGCTCTGATCAGTTGGATGAGTGTTTCTGATGACACTGTGTTGGAGTACTGGTTTGCAGAGATACTAAGTCGGGGTAGAAAGTATTGTGATTGGTAAGCCAGAATAGTTTTTCTGGTCAATGCCATAGAAAAACACTGTGTACTAATGTTATTTAAAAAATAGACATGGTTTTTTCCATTTGGTTAATCATTCTGGGTAGTATAATCCAGATGAGTGGTTAGGTCTCCTGTATTTTAAACAGCCTCTCTTCTGTGATTCTTAATGTCCTTTGACTTGTACTTCATAAGGTACCAAGAAATGTTTGATCAGATAAGAATCTTGTTTTCTATGAATAGCCACTTAAGTGGTTCTGCACTGTCTAACAAATTTGTATTTTCATATGGTGAGGTGTATTCTCTTAAAAAATGTCTTGACCCATATAATCAGTATAATTGTTGTTTGTTTCCTTGTAGAAGCACTGGAATTAAAGCTATCATGAGGGGATTAAAAAAAAAGGGGTACAAATATTTTCCCATAGAATGTAATTCTTTCTTCATCTGATGGCCGTTCTTGCTATTCTTCTCACTGTTTCCATTGCTGTTCCTTAAAAGGCTTTGACAAATATAATAGACTTTGTGTAATGATTCCATTGTAAGTCACTTCCAGCATATTATAGTGTGCGGTTAAAATGACCCTTGCGATTATCACTTCCAGTGCTTGTACTTTGTCATGGTACCAAATGAAATTACGAATAGGAATATTCCTTCCTTTACTCACCAATACTTTTAAGAAATATTAATGTAAAAATAACATTGCTATAATTTATTAATTTAAAATTCTTTTTAGATCTTTTTCTTCCACAGTTCATTAGGAATTATTTTGCTTTAGAAATAGATTTAAAATTACTAGAATATATACATTTTCTGAGAAAAATACTGTGCAGTTGGGAGCATTTTGTAAAAACATTTTCTGAGGGGACAAGACAATGCTCTACACAGGAGGACTGTTCTGTAATAATAGATCTAGAATGGATAAAGCCATACTTCATTTCAACATCTTCTTTTCACTACTCATCTAAAGTGTATGGTTATGTATCTGCAGGTTCTAGATCTTTTGCATGCCCCCGTGGCATAATCTGCCTTTCTGTCTTCTAACCCAAGATGACAGCTTTGTTACTTTTGATGTGGTTATTTTTTTCCCTTAGTGAGTAAGCAAGGGAATAAAGAGCTGGAAAAAATAAAGAAGTTTTTTTCCCCCCTGTTTCTTATTTTCCCAGGAATAACAGCTCAAGGGCATAAGTGTTCTGTTGCAAATGGCTACCATGATTATGATGAGAATACCTTAAATAAAATCATGTTATTACAAGATTTAATAATGCAGTGGTGAAAATACTCAAAAGCAACAAGGTCAGTGAATGAGTCTGAAGTTAAATTACATAACTTAACCAAAGTCAAGGATTGTAAGTATAGCTCACATATGGTCTTTTACATTTTTGACTAATACTACTATACTTTGAGGGTGTTTTTCGGAAAATACTTGCTTTTCCTATGAAACTGGATGCATCATATAAAAATGGAAGTCTTGGCTGTGGAAGTGCAACCCAACATCAGTGCTTTGTTGAAGCTGATGCCCAGGATTTCTGAGTTTTGTTATGCTACCTGGCATCGTGAGTAACAGTCTCCTGGATGGGTCTTCCCTGTAAATGGATATGATTGAGGGACTGCCTTTCTGTATTTTGTTGGGTCTGGAATACAATAACTCTAAACATAAGCTACAAGAGGAAAACAGACAACCAAAATGACAAATGCAGGATAGTCATCGCCAACTGGATGAAAAGCTACCAGATCTGATACCATTGATCTGGTGTGTCCTGTTTATCTTATAGTACATGAAATGTTCAAGAGACATCTACTTGCATAATGGTTGCTTCACTGCTATCTGCCCAAAATCACAGTCTAAGCAGCTCAATACTTGACGACTCAGCTCTGACATACTACCTCTCTCATTCTTCACTAGAATGCATTTACATTTAAGAATATTGAAAGTTATGATTGCTTTACAGCAATCTGTGAGTCTGGAGCAGAGGAGACAAGCAGTTCTAAGCATACTGTACTGCAGGCTACTTACACTTAAGATCCCTGCACTGTGACTCCTGTCAGAAATATGTGATGTCTAGCAAAAAATCTCTGTTAGTCTTTGGGTGTAAAATCTGCTAGTAGAAATGTCTCAAGGAAGTAAGAAGGCAGACAAGCCAACAGCTTTTGTTTCTGTTGCTCTAGCACCTCATGACAAGGGTTTTTAATGAATTTCTTCTGCCTCACAACTCTTCTTTAAGGTTATGGAGATCTTTTGGACATGTATGCCGATAGCAATCTCAAACTACTGACTTAGACGATTGGATTAAAAAAGTATTCCTCTACATATTTTAACTTTGAAACAAATTTTTATATC
>VZTL01069513.1:0-45738 GCA_013400535.1 Scopus umbretta | reverse complement strand
TTTGATGAGAATTGTATTCCTTAAAAGTTGTATGTCATTCAAGAAAGTTACTGTTCAACAAACAAATAACCAGAAAGCATTTTAGATCTGTAAATTTTTAATTTAGTAAGGTAATTTTAAATTTCATCCTTGCCTATCTGGATATGTTCATTTGCTTACTTTTTTTTTAATCGTGCTTGTTGGGCTTATCGAAAGCATTAAAGAATATGTCTGTCAGTTAGAGATGGTTTTCAAATATGGCATTCAGAAGCTCTCTTGAGTTCTTGAAAACATTTAATAAACCTATAGAAAGAAAATACGATGTTCAGAGGCATTTTTACAAAACTCTTTAACTTTGAATAATGATACACTTCCATGTTGTCCTTAAATTTTCTTTTCCTAATCTCTTTACAGTATTCATTTGGAGATGATCTGGTTAATTCCCTGTTGCAGCCCCTAGAACTGGAGTTACGGAAAACCATGCATACGTACTGTGGAAGAGTATACAAAGTCTTCATAAAGCAGCTAACACAAAGCATAAGAGACTTGTATGCCAGAAGATCAAAGGGAAGGTGATTTTTACTCCAAGCTGTTCAATCAAGAGACTGAATTAACATACTGGTCAAAAGGTGCAAAAATTCTAATATGGCTTGAATCGGCTCTTAACGTGCCCACATAAAAGTTTACTAGCATACGTAAAAATGAAGAAAATATTCATGTAATGAAGAACAGAAACTTTTTCTGCAAAGGTGACTTTTTGCTCTTTTGAAGTTTAATCACTGCTAATGTTTCTCTTGGATCCAATGATTTAAGTGTTACTGGCTTCTACAGTCAGTGGTTTTAGTCTGCATAATTCAGTTCCCTAATGATCAAATGAACAAGGAAGAAATGAAGATGGCTTTATTTGGGACTGTACCTCACTGTCTAAAATTCTGTTAAACTGTGAATGTAGCAATAACTGAGTCAGCAGCACTAACCTCACTTTAAAGGTGTGAGCCTTTATGTAAACAAAGTTGTTTACAAGTGCGGAAAATACTCTGTTTTCAAAGAAATGTGATATAATCATTGACAATCTGTATGTGCCTTTATGCGTTCATCTCTTACATGTTGAAGTACTGTTTTGACAATCTTGTCTCACTTATCTTAGATGTAAACTGCACACTATAAATACAATTTTCTGAGAAATTAATACCTAGTATGTGATACTAGTTTTCTAGTTTTATACAGCATTTGTTTCAACATTGTTGAGCCATCATGGCCAAAAGACAGAGCAGAGTTGAGGAGGATTTTAGCAAAAATACAGTTTGAAGTTGTCTGTCTTGCAATACTTTTTAAAAATTACACGGTTTTGCAGCTTTATAGGGCATTTTGGAAGTAGGAGAAAAAAAAAAACAACAGTGGAAATCTGTTGCTGTTGTATTTCCTTACGAGGAATTTATTACCTGATGATTATTATAGAGTATTTAGTACCTAAAAGTGAAGAGTTGTAATAAGAGTTCTGATGCTTTGTCAGACTGTAAAGTAGATGAGTTTCTTAGATAATATACCCTGTTACCATAGTTTTCAATAACATGGCTTTAAAATAGTTTTGGGGCACACCCTCAACTGTGTGAATGCATTACTGTCAATAAGGTGATAGTGATTTACAACAGGTAAGGATTAGGCTTTCTTTAGTTAGTGGAAAAAAAAGTTCTGTTTACGTAATACAAACTTTTTTTCAGAGAAAAACATGAAGAAAAGGGCTGAGTTCTAGTGTTATAGTACAATATTATTTAAACTTGCATGTATGAAATGTATTTGTAGAGTATATTTGAACTTGGATAACCTAACTGAGATGAAGTCTTTCATAAAGTGAGTTTTTGGATTCCAGAAAAGTTCCTGTCTGTTGAACATGGAGGATTCACTCACTGACTTGCACCTTCATCCCAACCCTGGTTTAGAAGCTTAATTTTTTGTTTTTGCTGTTTCTTTGTCAAAGGCAGGCTGGCTCTGACTCCCAGATCCGTGCGAGCTGGATGAATGCTTTAGCAGTACAAAACCACGCTCTGTTGTAAGCAGAGTTTGTATACTGCTTCCATTCGCCCTGCTGGCTCAGGGTGTAAATTTCCGGATGGTAACTCGGAAGCAGTCAGCCTCGCATGTAGTTACGGTCTCTTTTCCTTGCTATGTAACCTTTTAAAGTCTGAAAATCTAGAAATCTGTATGAAGGTGGATACTGTTATTGACTGATTTTACAGTATGCAATGCATTATTTTTTTACATAAATACTGATTTTTATATCAATTTGTCTTCAGCTTTTTTATTACTTGTACTGTGTGCTTATATTTAAAAATTATTTCGTCCTGTTTTTTTGTTTGCAGAAACTTTCAGTTTGTGAATTGATTTTTAGTATGTTGTATGCATGTGAAGATACTGCTTAAAGCCCAGTGAGCCATTTTAGAAAAACAGTGGAATGTGAACATTAGCTGCAACCTTTCCACTTAAATTTCCATTTTTGTGGGGGATTGGAACACAAAGGGTTAATATTGAAACTTATACTAGGATAAAAATTTTGATGATGTGCTTATTTCAAGAGATTTTACTTAGCATATTACAAGTAGCAGAATATACTGCCTTATGCCGTAGTTTTTGTTTAATTTGTATTAATATAAACTTAAACTGCTGACCTCAGCTATCCATTCCCAAATAACACTCGTGAATACTTCAGAAAACTTAAAAAGCAGCAAGTGCTTGGTAGCTTCCATTAAGTAACTCTCCAGAGTATTTATCTGTTTAGAATAAATTTTTAGTTCTGTAATCCCTATGTCTTAGATTTAAGAAAGATGACCTACCTTTAAAAACAAATCTGACTTACAAAGAAAACCTCTAGAGACAGAAGAGTGGAAAACCAAGTAGTGTGGTAGAAACCAGTTATACTCCCAAACATTTCAATACCTGATTTGTAAGGTTATATGCATATTAAATGTAGAAACTTAGATCTAGCCTGTGACTCTTTGTTGCTGTCTAGTTGTAGAAACATTGCTTTTTCTGCAGACATAATAAGTAACCAACAAAATAGGACCTGACAAGTTACAGAACTCTTAGAAATACCATTTTTACTGATTGATTTATTATAAAATTATGTCATGCTAATAGAAGTGTAAAGTTTCATAGAAAAATGTAAACATCAGGAAATGTACATTCAGGGTAAATTAGGATAAATCTGTCTTCATCGTGCTTGATTTGTCGCTATGTCACGGTACCATCATTCGGTCTCTGTTTAAAGGGATCACAGTCTCATGGTAGAAGAGATCTATCTGAAGATGCGTTATCTTATTTGTATGAAATTCTGTTTCTCTCTGTAGGTAATAATAATCAAAACATCCTCATGTATGGTACTTGTACCTCTGCCTGTTAGTAAGGCTGTATAAGCCTTATGAAAATGTCTTTCCAGTTATTTGTAGTTTTGCCAAAATTTAGACTGAAGGTGACCTTAACGCAAGTTGAATTGGTTTCGGCAAGCTTTTGATTTAAATTTAGAAAGGTTAAGAAAACAGGTTTAGAAGAAAAAAAAAACATTTTATTTGTCTTTATTCTGATTTTAAACAGATTTTAAAGCAATATGGAGTTGCCTTTTGCTGTTTTTGACCTGAATTTGGTCAAGCTATAAACTTCTGGCAAAATGCTCTCTGGAAAACTGCACTGTCAACATTTTTGTTAATTTGTACCAGGTTTCTGTCCGTACTAGACATACTCCAACCACACAGGCTTTCCACACTTCTGTCTCTGCACTTCCCATAACAGGATGACCGAGAAGCCAGTCGTCGTTGTTTCCTCCTCCCAAATTATACTTCCCATCTAGACAGCAAGGAAAATGAAATAACCACAGTGTAGTAGTGGTGGGAGGAAGGAAGAGTCTGGGTCTGCTTGGAATGTTTAGAAGCAGAATATGTAAAAGGCGAAGCTGAAGGTGTAATGAATTATCTGTATGTGCATTACTGGGGTCTCTTTATTTTGAGTGAAAATAGGAATGAAGCACGTTTGTTTACTCATATTGGTATTTGTGGATTAAATGGGGTGAAACTGAGGGGTAAAATCAGTCTTCTACTTTTTTAGCTTATCTGTAGGAAAACACTAGATTTCTTGTTTCTCTTGCCTGGTTTCTAAAGGTGTCTCCAAATGCATGGATGTATCTAGAATTTCCATTTCTTCGAAGACTTGAGTTTGTTTTAATTGTCTAGTTTCTGTTTCAAACAAAAAGATTTTCAACTATCAAACAGGTTTAACTATCCATTTACTGAGTATATATATATTTTTTACATGATTAAGTGGAATATTTCTCTGTTATTTAAATGAATGTGTAGGCCGTTTGCATCTCCATTTTTTAAAAAAAAATAAATTATCAATTTTGAATAGGTACTATTTTTTATCTGTAGATGTTTGAGCAGAATAACTTGAATTCCTACAAAGTTTTGCACAAATAACAGTTGTTTCCTCAAGTTGCCCAAGTGGGCAAAGCATGAACCCAGTAAGTCAAATTTAAAAAAATTAAACACTAGCATATATACTTTAGGTTCCCTTAGAGAAAAGAAAAATATTTGATCCAAGTTCAGCTCTGCAGAGAACCACTTAAAATTTGCTTCCTGGATTTAACTGCCAAATCTTAAATAATGCAGAATAATTTTCTATAGAAATGCAGATTGCCATGTAGTGGATTTATATAAGAACAGCTTGTCCTCCAAGGTTGTCATAAAATTTAAGATTTGTGGTTCTCCAATGCACTTTTAAGCCTTTGTGGGCCTATTAAAATTTTTAAAGTTCTTGGAGGAATATTAAGTAATTGAAAATTCTTGCATTGAAGAAGTTCAGTTGCGTCTCTTCAGGTTTGCTGTTGCTCTGCGCATAGCTGCGTTCAATTCTTTAGAGAGTTCTCATTTAAACTTAGGAATGTGCATTTTCCTGTATATTTGCTAGCAAATTTCTGCAAGGCTTCTTTCTTCTTCCCTCCCCCTTTCCCCTGCACTGCTTTTAAAAGATAATCACTAAGCTCTTCTTTCATTTGAATGCTTATAAAAATTACGGGAGATTCTATTACAGGCCTCTTTGCAGAGACCTGTAATTAAGGATGACCTGTAGTCCTACTGCGGTTGGATATTCTGCCCCCCTGCCTCGAGATTGCTATTTGAGGATGTTTGGGTAGGAGGAATTTTTAAGCATTTAGTAAAGTTCCTTGAGTGTAAATTTAGTAAATGTTTCTTGAGTGATCATCTGGTAGTTTCTTCCTTGAATCAATTAATATTATCCCTGTCCTCTCTTATGATAGATGCTTGGCTGGTGTCCTCCTACTTGATCTACATGATAGCAAGTTCCTTTAATCAAAGCAGTGACTGTCACTTCTTCTAGACCTGGATTTTAAACACTCATCCCATATCTGGGTGCCACCTTAGTTGCACAAACCAGGGACCCAGTCTGTTTCCCCTTTCAGATGTCCATCTTTGATTTAATTTCCCAGTTTTAGTTTCCAACTGGACCCATAGGGTTAAAATAGTGAGATAACAAGGAATGCAGAATTTTTCACAACAGCCTAGAAAACTGCAGATTTTTTGAAAAATAATTAACAAATTTGAAATAGTATTCTATCCTTGAGTCTAATTTCTGATTTGGTAGATTTAAGGATTAGCATCCTTGGTTTAGCCAAATCATTTGACGTTTCCTGTGTCAGCCCTGTATGTGGAGGGGTGGGCAGGTATCTCTTAAACGACTGGTTCCTTTTTTACTGTGAACTCCAGGGAAAGGAACCGTAAGTCATCACCGTAGTTCCTCAGTATCACCCTAAACTCTGAAACCAGTAATACCTGCCCACTTGCTGCTATTTAGTGATGCTGGTTTTAGTGGTTTTCGAAGAGTCATGTTGAAAGGGGAAGGAAAAAGATGCAGTTATTCAGATCTCCTTGTTAGTCCCTGCCCTGCTGTCTTTAAGAATGGTACATGACACTTAAAAAAACAGCCAACCAACCAAAAACCAAAAAAACCCACCACCAAACCCCAACTTTCTGCATCTGGGTCAAAGCCAGAGGAGAATAAACTTGATGGCTTCTCCTGGCACTTTAACACCTTCATTTAGGAACATGCCTTCACTGGTCACGAGCCTTACTCGTAGATTAAAAGTTAAGACGGTTTCCTTGCACTGTTTATCAAAACAGGTCTGCAAGAGGAGGACTCGTCAGGTTTGATATCATTTATTGCTGCTGTTAGAGCACCAAACTTGTAATATATAGGCGTACTATGTTCCCAAAGTAAGTCTGTTAGAAGCCTGTAAGAAAATAATCAATCTTAAGCCTACGGTCTTTTAAGACTTGTGACTACTTTTCAAGGTACCTGATGAACTAATATTCAAATTCCCCTTTCTTTCCTCCGTGCTATTTTCCAAAGATAGTTCATTGGTTTGTTTGTCTCTTTAGAGCAAAGCAAAAATGTGGGAGTTTGCTTTAAAAAATGTCCCCTTGAAACCAAACAGAATTTTGCTAGGGAAGAGAAGGGACTGTGAAGTTTTGTTTGCTAGTGATTGTTTCTGTGCTTCGGATTTCTGTAAGGACACGGAGTGCAAACATGGAGCTTACCTGTGGCTTCCTCACTGCTTGGAGAAGTGCTGCTAGATTGCGCTGTCTTTAATTTCCTCACTTATTTCTAAAAATGCTTTCTGTGTATTCCTAAATGGCCATTCTATTTTATCTAGTTTGTATTACATTATTAAACCAACTGAGATGAACAATTTATTAGAATAGCCTAATGCATTTTCTACTACCTTCATATTCTAGGAGGTCACTTTCTTTCCTGTTCTTCCTTTGGGTCATTTAATAATCATATACTCATTCTCAGAATTATAATCTGGGTACAACAGGTTCATTTTTTCTTTTATGTCTGTGTCTGATGAATATTAATGTTCTGCCAGTCATTTATGTACACATTTTACGAGAGCAATTCACATTAAATCAGTCTGTAATATTCATATGAATTGCTTTGAAATACAAAAGTATTTGTAGAAGTTACCCTAAACTGCAAATCTTTGTGGTTGAATTAATGAGTATTTAGGTCATGGGGTTTGCAGGCTTCCAAGAAAATGAAAGCAATATAATCAGTTTTAACTCCTGATTTAAGACTAGGAACTTAAATTTAATTAAAGCTGATGTTTTAGCCTTATAATGCTAACTACTGTGTCTCACTGAGCAGCTGGTGCCTAAGAGACACTCCACTTGCCTTTTGCATGTCGTAAAACTTCAGAAGCATGATGTTTTGCCGCTTCTGACTAGTCACTGGTACTCCTGGTTTTTAATTTCAAAATATTCTGCTGTTTTATTGTATTGTTTTGGTTTACATTTTTATGCTGTGGTTAGTGTTATCCAAAGTGAATCAGGATTGCAGATCTAAACCCAAGAAATAAACCCCACTTTTGCTATGGCAGGGTGTGTTTTATACTATATTTGTCTTTTGATATTTTTCATGAGTCTCTTGGGTAAACTTGATGTACTGGGGGTTTACTGCCTGCCATGGGCGCTCATCTTTCCTGCTTCCTGTTCCTAGCTTGCAGCCTTTCTCCACTGCCTCTCCTGTCTCCTTGCTGCCTGTCTTTTCCAGGAGTTGTTGTCACTCCGTCTGTTCTCATGATGGTCTTTCTGGATCTTGGTGGCTGTTAGGCCCATTAGCCAACATTGCTTCTGCCACTGGGTAGTGTTTTCAGAACCAGGCTGTTTGCTGTAATAAGCTAACTGTACCGTTTCAAGCCAAAAGGGTGCCCTGGAGTGGGCATGCTGCTTTCTCCACAATGCTAACGGATGAGCACGTGTCTGGGCACATAAGCGTGTTCTTGACCCAAAGTAGTTCCTAAGCAGTGCTGCGTGTTTCTTGGCTGTAGCTTTCGGAATACATTTAGTTTTCCTTTCAGCTTTGCGTAGATTATTACAAAATTTTCATCTTACTATTTTTCTGTAGAGTTAAAGGCTTTTTACTAGAGGCAAGCTTTCGGGAAGAAAGCCTGGCCGATGAAGCCGTTACAATTAAACAGAGGTGATCCGAGCCATTCCGCTCGCCTGAGGCAGGCAGGCTCAGCAGGGCTTTGGAGAACAGCGTGAACGAAAGACAAGAGCCAGGGCACCTGGTGTGCAGTGAGGGGCTTGGTCCCTGCCCTGGTCCTGTAGGTGCTGGACAACCTCCGAGGGAAAAGCAATCTTCCGTCAACTCTTCTTTCAGTGCACGTACAAAGACAGAAAATTGACTTAGGACTTCAAAAAGCCCAAACAAAGTTTAGAGGGATGACAGAATGCCACAGTGAGTGCACAGTATGTAAAATTGTTCTAGCTGAAAAATTAATGGTTGCACATAGCCCATTGAAATGCACAGGGTTTTGAGAAGTACCTTCGTCACTGCTCCATAAAAAAAAATGAATAAAACAGCAAAAATAAGTAATGGTAGCATATTGCTTAAAAAATAGATCAGTATCACACTTTTACAGTAATCCTATTTGCCTACCTTCATCTTTCTTTGGTCAGAAGGGTAGGGTGTAATTAATGAAAACTGATTTAGCTTGAAGAATAAAGTGTTAACAGTTTGCAATTGTAAGAAAAATGAAACATCTAAAGAATTTGCTCTGTTTCTGGTGCTTTAGACCTGAAGCAGTGTCTAAGTTAAGTTGTTAATGTACACTTGTCAAATAGTACATTGGGAAGAACTTTTGCACAAAAAATACTTTTGTACTTTTATCATTTTTAGAGTCTAAGGTTGAATTAATCCCTTTTTGCAAAATACATGTATTTTGAGGACACTGCATCCTATAGCATAAATCTATAATAACTTAGATATGAAAATTCAATTGCTTTGGAATGAGAATTGTTGTAGAATAGGCATGTTCTCCTCTTAGAGTGGTATCTTGTCTCTGAAAACATGTAATTTTTAAGGCCTAGATTATATGGTGTGTTGGGCCTACTACTACTCTTCATCTAAATTATGACTCTGAGGATGCAAACATTTTTTTCTTAGTATCAGCAAAGCAAACGTCCATTACCCTAAACAACACCAAAAAGCAGAGCTCTGAGACAGTTCTGTCGTGATACCCCCTGGCATGTTTGCAAGCACTAGAGGTGACCAATGTAATTGTGTTTCTTAAACAGAACCATTTAGCAGTACTGTGCCTGACTGAAATCACTAGCTCACTGCTTCAAAATACTGTATAAGCACAAAGAAAATACAGTAATATACAGTCTATAACAAGAAGGATAAATACAGACCTTCTGACCTCCTCTAGAAAACCTCAAAAATCCTCCCCTAATTAGTTTTAGTCCTAAAAGCAAAAGTTCCAGAAGCTCCTTGAAGTCCACGAGGGATTTCACTATTGCTATTGATTTAATATGAAAGTGCTCAGATACTGTAGCAATGGATGGCAGCATAAAACACCGATAAATCGATTAATAGAGTTTAGCCTTGGGGTGTGTGTTAATTCATCTAGTCTCATCTGTCATATATCACAAGCCATTAAATTTCTCCCTGTTACCTCTGTACTGAACCCAATAATTTGTTTGACTAAAGCGTAACTTGTGTCCAGCTAAATCATACCTTTGAGAAATGTCCAGTCCTGCTCTGAAGGCATGAGAGGGGAAAATACTTCCCTTTGCCAGTTTGTTGCAATGGTTCATCATTCTTGCGGTGATGAGTGTGTGCCCCGTGCCTCATTTGAATTTCTCTGGCATTAGCTTCCAGCCATTGATTCTTTTTATGCCTCTCCTCCACTAGGGTAAAGAGCTCCTTAATATCCTGCAGTTTCTCCTCGTGGAAGTACTTGGATGTTGCAATCAAATCACTTCTCAGTTTCCCTTTAGATAAGCCAAACAAATTGAGCTCACGAACTCTGCCTCACTAAAACATACGTGTTGTTGAAATTTTCTGGCTCTTTTTTTCTATCTTCATCAATTTTCCAGAGTTGTCTTTATAATATGGGCACCAGGGCGGTATACAGGATTTCAGTATAGTTAAGGACTTTGTAATTTTAATACAAAGGTAACGTTTTCCTAGTCCTTTCTGCATTTATACATTGAATGCTCGTGTTGGCTTGCTTTCCATTCCTGGGATAAGATCTACATTCCTCGATGTAGTGGCATTTGTCTTTGTTAAAATGAGCTCAGCCTGGTGCCATTTCGCTACAGTGATGCAGATTCATCTGTGCAACTGCCGATATTATCACTGTTTATCATCTTGCCAGATATTGTCATCTGCAAACTTCATCAGCCATGATTTTATATTTGCTTCCAGATCACCGATGAAAGCTTTTAATAATGTTATGTCCTTTATAACATTACTGGAAACAGCTCTTTCATAACACTTTCTATAAAAGCTTATTGTTGAGAGCGGCCAGTTAATCTTGCAAGATTTTGATGTTCCTGTCTTTTATCTGCATAGCATGATTTCAACTTAATGGAACAAAAAAATATATTCAGGAATAAATATCTGATTTGTTTGACAAGCTTTATTTTCCTGGAAACCGCATTGATTACTTCTGATTCTACTATTTTCTTTTAAGTCTCTTCCAGTTAATTGTGTTGCAACTTTTGTAATTATTTTTATGTGGGAATAGTTTCATAGTAGTCTGTCTACAAGTAACTTAGTATTTTGAATAATACTAGAATTATTTGGGTTATCTTCTGGAATTTTCTGGGAATGCTAAGATTTATTTGAACTAGTAACAGCAGCATTCTTCAGGAAATTCTTTAATGGTTTCCTACTGTAAATTGTCTAGAGCTGCTGATTTTGAAATATTTATACCTGGTCAGTGTTTGTTTAACTTTCTTCTGGTTTGCTAATGGACAAGAAAGTACTTCAACATCCTTACGCGACGCAAACGTATTTTATTTCTGAATGCAGAAGACTTAATTGAATGTTTTTGCATTATCAACAATATTATCATTAGTAGTGAAACCAGTTTTATTTCTTTTGCTCTTAATTTGTTCCAAAAATTACAAGCATTGTATTCTCAGTCCTTCATTCTGTCAGCTGCAGGGATTTTTTTTTTCCCCAGATGTAATACTTCCCAATTTTGCAATGTGAACATTATGGCGATTCCTGCATAATGTAACTTCTAATATTTACCTTTTGTTATTTTTATCTTGCTGAAACTTCACTTGGCACCATCTTCTCTGTGTCACTCTGGTAAGATGCTCGTCTGCCAGATGGAGTATTGGACAAAACTGGCATGTTTGCAGTTACTCTCTGCATCTTTTCACCTCCAGGTTCAGTAAACTGTTCCAGAAGATAATGCCTTTTCTTCCAGTCTTTGACCTTGTGTGTTCACATGGAGAACATGAAGCAGGCTAACCAACTCAGTGTAGGAGATTTCCCCCAGGAGAATTAGCAGATTTCAAGCCTGCTGTAGTCAGTGGCCAGGAGGAAGGGAGGTGTGAATGTGAGGGGTGGAAAGAAGCGTTGCCCACTAGGTGGTCCTTTCAAGTCAGCTCCCATTGGTAAGTGCAGATGCCATAATACCATCTTAGAGTTAATGTCTTGGAGACCTGTTGGAGTATGACATCTTGTCAAAAAGAGGAGATACCCCAGTCCATTATTCCCTTTGAGGTCATGCTATAAGGTTCAGAGGGGCTGTGGTATGGTACTAAATCGAACAAAAAAGGAATGTCCCCTACCCTTGTCATCTTTGTTTTGTGCAGAAAGTTGGTGTACATGTGCAGGATGATCAAAACAAAGACACAAGGAAGAAGAACACTCCCCTCCCCAGCTTCTACTATTTTAATATCCTGATTGAACATAGGCATGACAGAGAAAATACAACTTCTGAGACTTGAATGACTAATGTTGGCAAATGGCTGCACCCACTTTTCATGGATGTACGATAGCTGGTAAACTGAGTAAGAACAACTGTATCTTAGAGCCTAAGCAGCAGAGACCAAATGCAGGTTAGGAATAGTAACAAGCAAACTAGCTCCTAGAACTTCTAAAAATTCTCAGAACCACAGAAGGGTTGAGGTTGAAGGGGACCTCTGGACGTCATCTGGTCCAACTGCCCTGCTCAGGCAGGGCCACCTAGAGCTGGTTGCCCAGGACCGTGTCCAGACGGCTTTTGAATATCTCCACAGGTGGAGACTCCACAACCTCCCTGGGCAACCTGTGCCAGTGCTCGGTCACCCTCACAGTAAAAAAGCATTTCCTGATGTTCAGAGGGAACCTCGCGTGTCTCAGTTTGTGCCCATTGTCAATTAAAATTGCTGAAAACCGAACCCTTCAGAGAGCTTGTATGATACCCATTCCTTTCAGACTGCAACAAGGAGAAACCCTGCCGGCCAGGCTAGGACCTGCTTCAGTACAGAGTTTGTGTCTTGCAGTTTATTTTCTCCTTAAAGTTAACAGTCTAGTTAAGATATCTCAGCAAATGATTAGGAAAGAAACAGATGATGAACTTTGGAGGAATGGAGGTATTCTTTCCATGCAAATGTTTCTGCTGCAGTAAGAAAAAAATCCTGATAATGGTACAGTCAGAATTATTTCCATCGGAGTACCCTAGCTTCTGTCTGCAGTGCCCTTGAACTGGCCTGTAGAAGATTACTTTTTACATGACAATCCTTTAAGTTGCAACCTTGTATTGCTACAAAAATATGTAATTATTCCTAATGAACTATGTATAGTTATATTGGATAACCTGTTCTGAAGTAGCCTACAGTTACTTCTGTTCTTTCCATGTAAAATTTAGCTACCCGTCAATTCTTTTTTCTCACTTCAATAATACTGACACAAACCTTTGTAATAGAAATAAAGTTTTTTTGGCCGTTATTTCTATAATATGCCAGGTACTGCTTTTCAAATATTCTTTGGTGCTACATAACAAAGGAATCCATGAGCAAGGAAACATTATAGTTCCTTTACTGACGACATATGTTGGATTCATAACATCAAACTTCTCTGAACTAATGACAGTAGTAGATCACCATTTAAATGAAAGGAGGAAAATGCGGATTTCCAGGATTCTGCAACATGATTCACTCATACTAATGTAGACGTGTAACACAAGCCAAATAAATTGTACTCTAAAAGTAGTTGTTTTTTCCCTACTGACAGAGACGAGGAAGTTAGCTCAGAAGCAAGTGCAACAATGTGGACTCCTAATGTGAGCTAAGGCGAACCCCAGCCAAAGCTGGAGCAATTTCAGATTTATTCCTTGTCATTCCAACTATCTATGAATATGTCCAGGAAAGAATGTTGGTTTTTCAGAAACATATTTCTTTGAAATTACTGCTTGAATAATTTAATTGCTGAGTGTTGGTCTGTTGTTAGTCTAAGAGAAATCACTAGATAGTAAGTAATAGGTGTTCTGTTTCCTGAATGAGCAGGAAAACATCCTGTAATAGGGTTTCTGATGCAAATACAAATGTAATTCTGATTTTTTTTTCCTAGCTAATATATCTTAAAAATCCACTCTGTGTTAGTTGCTCTTGTCAGTAACCTCTAAGGTAATCTAACAATGATCAGAGAAGTTCAGATTCGACATTAGGAAAAGGTTCTTCACTGAGAGGGTGCTTGGTCACTGGAACAGGCTCCCCAGGGAAGTGGTCATAGCACCAAGCCAGTCAGAGTTGAAGGAGTGTCTGGACAATGCTCTTAGTCATATGGTTTGGTTTTAAGTATTCCTGCGAGGTGCAGAGAGCTGGACTCAATAATGGGTCCTTACGGGTCCCTTCCAACTTGAGATATTCTATGATTCTAAAGCCAATTAACTTCAGTCAACTGACTGTTAATAGCATCTGCATGTTGCATGTGCAGGGTATCGTCAATTTGAACATTTTGGCCGATATGTGAATTATGGTTACCTCTATTTCTGCTCCTCAGTCAGCATTTCTAATTCTGGCTGCCAGTTTCAGTTTGCCAATATCATTTTGGTCAGAAAAGGTGGCCTTTGTGTAGGAATTTCATGATTAAAATAAAAGGTTTGAACTTCAGACTTGTATCTTCCTGTCTTTCATTTCTGGGAAGGAACCTATCTAGCCCAATAAAATACCTTAGGAAGTTTCTAAAAGTTAGTTACTTTCCACTTGTACTCTGTGTGTACTCATAAGTACTGGCAGACAGCAGCTTGAACAAAACTCTGCCAAATTGTCTTATTCAAGATCTGCATTCATTTTCAGCATTGTGGAAACAGGATTCACTACTTCCCACTTGCTGTCTTCTGATCCAGGTCTGACTAGAAGATTGTATCAAAGAAGCTGTGGAAAGAAACATTGTCTCTTTTTCTGCTTGTTGAAAGAGAGTAAATGTCAAGGCCATATAAGGGATTTATTGAGCACCTAGTTGAAAGAACTTTAAATGAAAAACAAGAAGACAACAAAGAAGTTAATGACTTGCAGTCATCCTTATCCTGAAAAATTCTTGATGATGCAAAAATCAGTAAAAATAGTGCATTTGACTTATTAATCATGCTCTTCTGGTCAACTGAGCTGTTTAAAATTAGCCCCTTTGTCACCTAAAAGCCCAGTATGTTTGGTTGCTCATACATCAATGTTTGCATATATATGTCCTCAAAATGCAAGCAGAGTGGAAGGCTGTCCCTTACGCTTATGGCAAATCCATCTCAGCAGTGACCCTGGGGTATTTTCTTTGAGACAGTGAAACTCTGGATGCCCTGTGGCTGGAGCTAAACCCTCCTGTCAGCCATCACCTAATGGGCAGCCTTCTGTTTTACACCATCAGATCATGAATGGGTGATGACACAATACTCTAAAGATCATTTTCCACATGAGGATAGCCTCATATCAATTTCTCTGCAAGCTAAGGGGTTAAAGTCTTTTTGCCTGCACTTGTCTTTGAGACCTCTAAGACTTTCCTGGTACCAGGGTGAGGCTATCTGGTAGGAGCCACCCTGTCCCACTGAGCCTGAGGGTGCTACAGAAGGTGAGGAATTAAGCATCCCAATTACCCCGTGTGTCCGCAACCTTCTCTTTCCTCTACTTCCTTCATTCCTGTATTCAGTCACCACAATTTCTACCTTTTGATAGCAATCTCTAAGGTCTTGTACCTGAAACTCAAGCATCTTCATATTGTGGAAAGCTGACAGGATGGTCCAGGCAATTAGAGTGGGTTTGTTCACTCTCAGTGAGAAATACCTGTGTTGATAGCAAGAGAGATACTGTTTGGCGCATATATATTTTAAAAGTGCTGTAAATTTGGGGGATAGTGTGTGAGCAGGATTCTGTTGTCCCCAGGGAAACCATTACCATGTCAATTTAGGATATATGGAGAATCTAAAAAATTGGAACCTCTCCATTAACTTAGTAAAAGTTATTTTGGCAGTCATTTTTGTTTTTATGCCTACTTGTAGAAACAGTTTCGGTTTTCTTCAGTGCTTCTGTATTACGTTTGCTTAAAGGCATCTACTCTTGCGTCTAGAAATCCTGTAAATCTGAATTCTGGGTTTGAATTAAAAAGCTTAAAAAGACTCTTGTGGCTAATCTTTTGTGTGCCGGATTTTTCTAGGATAAGGTTTCAGGATAAAGTCTCCACCTGTTGTTGTGTTTGTCCTGAAGGATGGTCCTGTGTTTCTTCCCAAACTATTTGTCGCCAACAGAGGATATTACATGCACTAAATATTAAAAATCCCATGATAAGGATTCCTCCCTCCTGTAAAGTTAGTTGTTATCGCTTCTGCCACAGAAAGGTCTTTGAGATTATCAGGTTGTGTCAAAGACCATCCTCCTGAATAACTCAAGGCATGAAGACTTGCAGTGATACAGCAGAGGTGGAACCTGCTTGTGTAGTTCATGTTTGTAACCTGGCACAAGCTCTGTATGTAAAATTACTTCCAGATTTGTAAAGCTGCTAGATGGAGTGCCATTTGCGCACAGTCTTTCACCTGAAATTATTTAGGCAGGAGGTTGATCCAACCTTGCTTTCCCCAGTTTTCTGTGTGAGGGCTTTGATGACCATAGAACCCCTGTTCTCAGCATGAACCTGCATGGGGAGAGTCAATGGATGATGAGAGGAAGGTTTCTTAGCAGTATAATCTTCATATTGCATTTTGCATAATTACCTTCAACATCTGCCCACTCCCCTCTCTGACCTTGCTGTCAGTGTTGTTTGTGTTTGGGCCAAAGTTGACAGGTTCTCCTGCCAATTTATACCATGTGGGAGAGAATTATGCCACGTACAGGGAGAATGAGATGTTTAAAGGTCTCCGAGTTTAAGCATGGCTGTACTCTTGGCATGGTGTGAATGTAAATATAAACAGCAAATAGACTGTGAAAAACATCCATTTAGGGATAAACTATCTTCTGTTTCCATCATTTAAAGGACTCTACTGAAATAGATGGAAATGCCTGTGAGGTTGCTGTACTTGAATGAAAGGCACTTTTTGACGAGAGGTTACCACTCTACCACAGGCTGCTTTTCTTCTGGTCGTTTTTTGCCTCATCACAGATTCCCTTTGCAGCTGAAATCTAAAACTTCTTCCTGACATCAGAATGTGCATAAACAAGGAAAATGCTGACAAAAGCAAGACTGGTTAGTACTGAGCAAGCAGATGCCTATGTTAAAGGATAGCACAAGGTCTCGTTCTGGTCGCCCTCCCTCACTATTTCCAGTCCTGAGTTTTATAAGGAGATTGTAGAACTAATTTATGGGTGGATTAAGTGTTGTTTTCCCTTCAGTACTGTCAGGCATTTTGTTTTCCCCAGGGCTGGCACCCACCACCTGCCCCAGCAGAGCCGCTGCCTGCTGGCACCCCCCTGCCACGTGGCCACGTGTCCCTGTGCATCTCTGCACACCCAACGCGTCTCATGCCCCCGCTCCTCTCCCCATTACGTGCAGAATGACCCTGCAGCATCACCCAGCGAGCCCAGCTCTGTCAGCAGCACCCAGTGTGGGCCACCTGGCCATGCTGGTGTGAGGCAGAGTACCAGCACCCGCCCTGGATTTAGGGGGGAGACACTGGTACCCACCAGGCTGCAGCCCCATGGTCCTATTTATCTGGTCCATCATACATTTCAAGACATGCTTGTGGGATCTTGCATCACAACAAAGTTTTATTCTGTGCCATTCCTTTTTCATCTGAAGATTACAATAAAACACTGTTGGGATTTTTTACATTGGAAGATGTAGCGTTTATATTCTATCACTAAAACAGTTGCTAGCAATGCATGTTTGGGTCTCTTTCTGTTGTGTGTCAAACTGACTTGCTTTGTAACCGCTTCTGCATTGGTACCTTGCTGCTTTGAATAGCAGGGTTTATTTGCTTTGTGTTTTTCAATAACGAAGTAGCCAAAAGTCACCTTTAGTACTTTCCTTAAAAGTAACTAATTTTTTAATACCCTAGGGCTTTGAATCAATAGTTTTAAATCAATATTTTCTATATAAAGTTATTGTTTATCTTCACCCTGCACTCTATGGACTGAAAAATCAATGGGATATGTTTGTGAATCGTACAGAACATGGGATACGCAAAGGATTAGATGTTACGCTCTTTGGGGAAATGCACAAAATTAAGGAAATTAAGTGGCACTCTTCTCAATAAATCCTCTAGTAACCAGCACTGTTTTCATGCAGTTTTGTTCTTAAATATCTCTTGGGCACTAATTGAAAGGGAAACAGAACTTTATTTTTCAGGACACAGTGAAATCTTGAACAGCAATTAAAATACAGAATGTTTTGGCAGTCTTTAATAATGTAACTGGTTCTGTGGACAGGAAGAGTTCACTAACTGCTTTGCATTTCTTTCACATTTGGTCTTAATTTTAAGAGACCATTACTGCTTACAGTCATCTAGGAGCCCTAGATTCAGTAGAATCTCAGGGGAAAGGGAGTGCAACAGTGCAACTTTAATAGCATCAGATGTGTGTTTGTCTCACAATGTGTGTTTGTGGTTTTTGTTTTGCTTTCTAAATTTGTTATATTAAGAGTACTACTACAAGCTGTGTTCTCTGAACTCCTTTTTCATCTATATTTTTAAGAGTTACCTGGTCCAAACCTGAGTTTTCTATGAAAATACATATTCATTTTGCATAACTTTAGTTTCTGTTATTTCATGAAATTAACACATTCCTGTGTCTGGAGTAAAACAGAAGGAGCATGGGCATGTTTCTGATGCCCAGAGTCTTCATTTTGTTAAAGAAGGTTTTCACAGTGGTTTTTTTTTCTGAAAACATTTGGTAAACTGGTGTACAGTTTCAACTGATCAGTCACTCCAGTGAAGTGATACAAACTAAGAAAAATTAAAACAACGGCAATTCAACAGCTATGAGGAACAAGAAGTTTCTAAGCCCTCTCTAGCCTCTACAGCTGCAGAATGAACTGAATAATAATATTTTTATGTGATTACCTGAACAAAAAAAAAAAGTTTTCATCCAGATGTTTTCATCCCAGACTGGTGTGAAAGGCCACAATGCTGCTGCTCCTCATTTGTTCCAGCCTCTCCTCGCATCTTGCCATCAACCTAGCTTACCAGTTCATGGCAAAAGACAGCTCTTCACTGCTTTATACAATTTCAGCTGCTGGGCATGAATTCTGAGTAAAACCAACCATCATGTAAATAGTATCTTGACAGAGCAGCAGCCCACACAGTCCAAATGAAATGGCAATGACACAAAAGCAACTCCATCCAAAGTGGGATGGTGATTGCAGCTCCATCCTGTGAAGGGTTCCCTCTGGACCAGCCTGTGATTACCTTTTCATTCTGGGGTCTTATTCAGTTGCCTTTGTAAACTGGATCAAACTGTGGGTTGTAGATCTCTTTGGGCTATTATTAGAGCTGCCAGGCTCGGTAATGATTGATATGAAATAAGTTATGCAAGGAGCTTTAATTTCTTATTTACAGAGGCCTGTAGAAGGACACAGACAGTGACAAAGTACAGCTTTTTCCTCTGAGAGTAGGAGTCTGAAATGCCTTGTATTTCTTCTGGCTGGTCAATGCAATAAACTACCCTTACCCATCAAGGACTTGATTTAGTGCTCAGTGAAAACAATCAAAACATTTCTACTGCTCTTAAGAGTAGGGAAAGGTTGAATCAGCCTTTCTCATAGGATCACTGAAACCACACTAAGTGAGCTGCAGGGCTGAAGCGAGCAGAACATCACCCGTCTTTTCCACCGGGTCACGGAGATGTGAAAGACGCAGAGCAGTGTTGCCATGAAACTTGTATACGAGCTTGTATATTGGCTTGTATATAAACCCTCCCATGTTCACTGATTCTGCAACATGGGTAACCCGTGGGGTGAAAACAAGCAGCACACCTGGCTGCCCGCTACCAGCAGCATGGCTGCATGTTTGCTGCAGCTCTGAGAAGCAGGGGCCTGGAAATTGCCCCCACCATGAAATTAAGTGCAAAGCAGAATGTTTGCAGTGGGTTTCTTCAGCTTTTCACAAGCAATTTCATGTTCTTAATCTTAACAGCAAAATAGTAATAGTTAAGCAGATTGGCTTGGTGTAGGCTGCCTTTTCAGGGAGGTTCTGCGTCTGCCCTTGGAGTTGCACTTTCTGCTCTGCCAGATGATGAAGTCAGGCAAGGGTAGAGCTGGATGACGCCAGGGTGCTGGACATCAGTCCAGATGTATTGTACATCGGCTTCTTGTGCAGGGTGGGTGAACAAATGTAATTTCATTATCAGGTCTGTAGTTCTGGTTCTGGAGCTTTCCTCGCTCAAACTGATGGATTACTGATTGCTCAGAGCTAATACTCTAGATGCATGTCTGAGTAGCCTGTACATTTGTGATTTATCTCTGGATTCATCTTCATTTGTAAAGGACTTGTAGCTTTTGGTCTTGCTCTTTCTTTATCTCTCTTAAAGTGTAACACTCCTCTGGCTCATTTTTTGAAAGCACAACCTGCCTGGGCCAGCGACAAGCTGTGAGCACCATTACTGTGGTGTTGCTCTTCTAGCCTGAAGGTGCCGAGCTGCTGCCAACAAGTAAGAGTCATCTGAAATTCCCTGGTGAAACTAAAGAAATTCCTGCCTGTCCACTAGTAATGACTCCTCTCCTGCTTCAGGCAGAAGAACTGATAATTTTGCATGCATCTGTGCTAATGTCAGCCCTAACCAGTACCACTGGTACTGTTGTGTATGCCTTTTTGGTGGACCAGTGCTAAATTAGAAAGCAGTTAGACAAGCGCACATAAGAGACTGAGATTCACTGTAATAATTCCCCAGGAAACTGGAATTTAAAATCTGATCTCAAGCTGTAAAAGTCTTGGACTGGAGTCCATGCCCCTCTGGCTGCAGCTGTACTGGCCGTACGTCTACGCAAATTAAAGAGAATTGGATTAGCAAGCCTGCGAACACCCACAGCCTCACTGTCAGCATCCCCCTGCTTGGTTTGAGCCTGTTCCCACAGCACTTCACTGGGTGGCACGCAGCAGAACAGGCTTCACCTGTGCCATTTCAGCTACTCCCAGGAACAGAGGAAGGGTCGGGTCCCTTTTATTTTTTAGTATAGATGTAAACTCTGATGGAGTTACTGACTTGCTGGCATTAAGATTTCCCATAAGGCCAGGATCCCAAAGGTTCAGTCAAATAAAAGGCAAAATGGTAAAACGATGAGTCATTAACTTCCAACAGACCATTTTGTGCCTTTTTGACCATTTTGTTCTTAGTACTGGTTATTTACAATTTTATGTTCTACTTTACAAGTAGTGTTGTTCTTTGCTCATGCTGGGATAAAACAAGAGTCTGGTCTCTTGTATCTGGTAGAGCACCAGGAGAGTCAGTTCACTAACCCAGACAGAGGGACAGCTGTACAGACACTCATTATCACAACCCATGCATATCACCAATAACCTTTGCCATGGCAAGAGAGAAAAGGGGTTTCTTTCTTTTGTTTAAAACCAGAAAGATCATGTTCAGCTGCCCTGGTACAGTTTTGAGCCTTAATTGTGTGTAGTTAATCTGGCTATGAGTTTGGCAGCTGAACCCGACCTGCAAGTTCTTTGGCACTAGTTAGTTGTGTCACCTGGGTGACCTTTTAAGTGAAGACTGAAACAAAAAGACGTCTTAGATATGTAATTTTTCTCAGCACCTCTCATTAAGTCTTTTTTCTCCCCTTCTGGCTGAGGTTATCTCCATAA
This sequence comes from Scopus umbretta, assembly GCA_013400535.1. Lineage (NCBI taxonomy): Eukaryota > Metazoa > Chordata > Aves > Pelecaniformes > Scopidae > Scopus > Scopus umbretta. The sequence continues at coordinate 24,689 of VZTL01069513.1, read as the reverse complement.
GCAGCTTGCTTGTTTTTTATAAACCTTCTTCTTTTGTGACTTTATCCTTTCCTAATTTAGTTGTTGCTTTTTTTTGTTGTTTTCTTTTACATTCTGTTATTCTTAATAATTTGGCCTGGTTTCCACTGTTTGTACCCTTATTTGTGTTTAAGATCATAAGGAAGGCATGATTTGACCAAACTGACTCTCATTATGCTTCATGTCTTTACTATACATTAGGTTATTTTGTACGTGTGTGTAATGTCCTGACCTCTTTCTGCAATTTATTTCCCAAGGGACCTTCCTGATGGGTTACTGATTTTTTTCTGTTCCTTCTCAAAATTCACTCATTTTATTGTGGGCTGCCTGACACAGAATTGTGGAGATAAAAGTCCATTTCCCTTTTTGCTGTACGGAGGGAGCGTCCAGGGCAGAAGGTGGAGAAGGGGGGGGCAGAGAATCAGGATGTGTGGTCACTCTGCTTACCAATTTAATTCATTGGTATCTGTCCACCTGAGAAGCTCCTCAGATTTGTCATCTTCTCTTCATTCTTGCTCCTCTTGTGATGCTGTAATGGATAATTAGTCCCTCTTTATTTGTATCCCACTGTCTGGTTGGTTATTTTTTGTGTAGGTCTTTGCAACAGCCCCTGATAATCCCAGTCCTGTTCCCTAAGAAAGTCTTTGTTCATAGATGCCTCATTTTTGTAATAGTCTTCTCCTTGCACAACAAAGAACCAAAGCCTCTTTGCTAATACTGTGTGCACAATCACATGCTAATCCCCAGGATGCTCCCGTTGCCATTAGGGCCTTTTCTTGTGAATGTGAGGGCTGTAACACCTGCTAAGCTTGTGACTCATATCCACTATGTGGATAGCATCGTTAGTGCTCATTTGGATTGCCCAATATTTAGTGGATGAACCTCAGTGGCTCTTCTGAATGACAGATAAAGGCAGATGGTGTGTGTGTCCTGGGATGTCAGGCTTATGGACTGAGAAGGGGCTACTCCATTCCTTATTTGCTCTTTGGGTTGGTGGCTTTGAACTCTATAGTCCTTAGAAGAAGTAGCTTTTCCTCATCTAGCAGGGACGATGGTCTTGATTTTGACTTGGGCAGCTGGTAGTCTGAAAAGTAAATATTCTTTTCTACTCATAGGACAGAAATCAATCACTTTCCATCACTCCTGTACTCATCAACGGCTTACATTGCATGTGTTGGATGGCAGGTTACCCTCAGGCTTGCTGGGTGTTTCTGGAGTCACTGGCATCACTTTTTCTAACTCTTGCATCCTCTGCAGAATGTGATGGGTGTGCCCAAGCCTGATCTGCTTTTTGAGATCCCTGCAATGAACTTAAACTTTCCCAAATAAAAGCCCCCCATAAGGCTCATCTGCAGATGGCTACTAGCCCCTTATAGATGATGAGGAATTGCACAAAGATCCTGACAGTGGTCCCTGAGCATAATCGTTTTCCATTTTTCCTGAGGCATGGGCATACTAACACAACTTCTGGGCATTTTTCCCCAACAGTGCTTTAGCCCGAGCAAGTGAGTCTACCAAATGGGATGTCAGTATAGCAGCATATATAGAGATATAGGCAGTCAAATTGTGTACTTTTTCAAAATCACAGCCATGCCTATCCCTCCAAAGAAACAATGCTCCTTACTTTGGAGTAAGGTAGAAAAGGTAAAAAAAAAAGGTAAAACAAAGTTTCTATTTTTGTTTTCTCTCTGTAGCTTTTGATGGCTAACTCTGAACCCTGGCTCTTTCATGTCTTCTCTAATTTTAGTCTGTGTCCATCTCAAGCTCACAGTCATGCTGTGTGGGATGACAGTGGCCTTCCATATGTCCTAACTATTTGAAAGCTTAAGGCAGGGTTGGCGTTTTTGCAGTTTTTGTTCCGAAACATTTGCGTGGCTGTACAGCAGATGGTGCTCTGCTTCCCTTTCTTCTCAAACAGACTACTATCATTAGCTAAACTTTTCAAAACAAGACTGGGGATTAGTGATAATCTTTTCTGTACTGGCTGAGCAATTGGAGCTCCATATTTTCAGAGATGGTTTACTTAGCCATGCACTGATTTTGTTTTAAGGAGCAAGAAAACATAAAGTCTGTTTGTGGGTCAATTTACAACACTAATCTATCTTCCCCGTGCAGTTAGAGCAGAACAGTGACTTACATTTATTAAGGGATTCTTTCATATGTGCAAAAAACAGTGTTTGTTTCAAATGCGCAATTCTTTACTAAAATGAATGCATCGCAAAAGAAAATACAGGGTGAGTTTATGCAATGAACTCAGTGAAACTATCAGAACTTCTAAATCGTGGTAATAGTTTCATGGCTTAATTAACTGAAATGTTGATCCAGCTACCTGAAGCCAGATAAAGTAAAAAACTATTCTCTTTTTTTATGCTGAATAGTTGAATTCCTGCTTTAGCTCTTTCAGCAGACTAAATGCTATTTTCTGACACCTAGCACAGTTAGCCCAGGCTTTTGGGGGCTTGTTTCACAAGTGATAGCTCTTAGGCAACTAGAAGTGGTGTTGAAAAAGTCAAATCCATTTCAAGGATTTGGTGAGAAACAGTGCTGTAAGCTTTGAAATATTGCAGACTGCAGTAATACCATAGTAATCTTCAACAGTATTAACAGCTTAAACAGACAAGCCTATATAAATTGGTTTAAAACCAATCAGGTGGGAGAACTTCACTAATTCAAACTAATAACTCTGTGGGCTGTATTGTGGATTATCAGATGTTGCAAATTAGGAAGTAAAGGCATGATGCAAAGCTCATGGAAATCAAAGTAGAGACTTTCATTGACGTTACCGTGCTTGCTTTATCCCCTTACATGGATTTCCATAACAAAGATACCAAGGATACTGAAGCACAATAGGTAACTTATTTATTTTGACAATTTTGCTCTATTTGCTGTCATTTATGATAATACCTATTTCCCTCTCTGGCATTGTACTTGATAAAAATATATTGCTATCTATGTGACAGTAGATCTAACAACATCAGCCATTGATCTGAGCCCATGGTAGACGCTGTACAAACACAAACCGAAAGAACGGTCCCTGACCTTAGTGCTCAGCATTTTGCCAGTGTGAGGCTGCCTAATGAACAGTTTGTCGATAGTAAATTTTTCTCTGAAGTTCTGTGAGTCTGTGTATAGTATTTCAGATAGGTATCTCCACATTTGTAATTCAAACTGGAAAAAAACCTACTAAATATATTATTGGTTTTCTTCATTTAGGATCATGGAGCCAGTCTATGTATGAAAAGATAAAACAGTTTCTATTTTTGTGAATTAACATCTACTCTTTAGCAGAGTATATATATATCTTTTAAATAGATCCAAAGTGACTATTTCCCATAGAAGATTTTTTTTTTCTAAAAATAAATAGATTTGTTTTTAAGGTGGGGTGAAGGGTCGTATGAAGATCATCAATGAGAAAGCGATCAAAATCTATTATTGTGTCCTGGTTTCAGCTTAATTCAGAGTTCATTTTCTTCCCAGTAGCTGCTGTAGTGCTGTGTTTTGAACTTAGTGTGAGAACAACGCTGATAACACACTGATGGTTTAGTTGTTGCTCAGGAGTGTTTACACTAGTCAAGGACTTTTCAGCTTCCCATGCTCTGCCGGGTGCACAAGAAGCTGGGAGGGAACACAGGGAGGACAGCTGACCCCAACTGGCCACAGGGCTATTCCATACCATATGGCGTCATGGTCAGCATATGAACTGGGGGATTTGGCTGGGGGAGCAGCGATCGCTGCTTGGGGACGGGCTGGGCATCGGTCAGCGGGTGGTGAGCAACTGCATTGTGCATCGCTTGTTTTGTATAGTCTTTTATCATTACTATTAGTATTATTTTCTCTTTCTCTACTATCTAATTAAACTGCCTTTATCTCAACCCATGGATTTTAGGGTTTTTTTGGTTCTCTCCCCTATCCCACCGAGGCAGGGGGAGGGTGAGTGAGTGGCTGCGTGGTGCTTAGTCGACGATCGGGGTTAAACCACAACTATGAAAAAAAATTAATAAATTTGTTTTTCTGGCTTGGAAAGCATTTTCCCCAGGCTATTACCTAAGAAATATAACTTTGGATTGTCAGAAAGTGAGCTATTAAATATATACGTATTGCACCATGGGTTTTATCCCTGAATTAGAGCTACAAGTAGCAAACAATATGGAACAAAAAAAAATGGGGGGGAGATAAATTTCTTCCCCGTCTTCAGATGGTTTCATGTGTAGACTTAAAATGATGAGGTGATGTGTTACATCTGTGTCCAGGCTCTGGGAAGCCCAGGCTGACTTAGGCAACTCAGGTTAAGGTAAAATCAATCTGAATTAGTAACAGAGGGAACATGGAGAAAAAACCCATGGCGTTTCAGAGTGATGGAGGTGGCAGAAATGAATCGTACATTGGGTTCGCTTCATGGGGTTTGAAACTGGGACTGAAGGGGCCCAGGCTCTCCCTGCTGCTTGGCCTTCAGTGAAACTGGCTGAAATACTGTAGCTGTTACACGTAGATGTTAGCTGTAGCGTATATGAGATGTACCATTGCCCTCAAAGAACGAAAATGTTAAATGGATGGATTGCCTCTGTCACTCACAAAAAAATATGTTGTGGACACAGAATAGAAATCTGACTCTCTTTGAGGCCCCACTGAATTCAGTGCTGATACATTTTAATCCAGTGCAAAGTGCTGGTAACACTATTCCTCCTTCCTCGGTTGATTTGATGAAAATTAACTTTCAACATTCACATCTGATCAAATCACAAGCTAGAATTATACGCAAGCATGAAGAAGGTGACACCTAATTCTATAAATACACACTTGGTAGTAACTTTCAAATTATGTTAGCAGAGTTCACACAGTATTAGTCAAATCCCTGTCATTAAGAAATGGTATTTCATAAGAAAGCTGATAATAGGATACAAAGATCCTAATATGATTAGATGATGACTTGTTAATGGGAATTCTTTTTTGTCATAACCAGTGATTTTCAGTTTACTCTAACAAAGATGATCTCTCTGATGGGAGATGATAATATAATAAAAATCTGGGACTGGTATAAAAAAATGAAACTGAAGATTCAACAGTACAGTCAATAATTTTGTAGATCCAGGATGATTAAATTTTAAAGGCATTGTTGGGTAAAAAAAGGTAATTCTAAGGCAGAGCCAATACCACTGTATACTGCCTATCTGTCAAAGCCCCACTCCTATGTTTTGATCCTCTGGGCATACAATATCACTTTTTCAAAGCACGGCTAAAATCAAGACAGGGCTTTATACGGGAAGCTTTATGCCCCCCAGAGCAAGAGCTGTGGCTGGTGGTCCGACCACGCTTCAGGCAATGGCAAAGTATTCAGAGACTTAACTGGAGGGAGTTTTACAATTGATCACAAAAAAAAATATTGAACACTTTTGTGACGACTTTGAGATTTTTTTTCCAGCAATTGGAAGACCATTTTTCACCAAGTCCAATTATTTGAGCTGACCAATATAACAGCATACCCCTCTCATCAACATTTTCACCTTACCTTTGTAAGAATAGCTCCAAATTTCCAGGTCTTGCCTGTCCTTGCTTTGAGTATACTAAATCAAGTAAATATCAAAAGGCCAGGTTTTGCTGGCAATTTTCATGCATATTTGTGCCCTGGTAGCATAACCAAATGTTTGTGAGAGTGAAAGAGCAGTACCTTCAAATTGCTGTAGGAATGCTTGCCAGTCTCTCTCGTGTTCCTTTGCAGTGCCAACTAGGGCTCAACCTACAGGTTAAGAAAGGACTTTTTCTTTACAGGCTGCACACACAAATAGTGTTGGTACATCAGCCTTAATCAATGGAAGTTAGCTGCACTTAGGATATTCCTTTCATTAATTGGCTTTAATGTAGGAGAAGGAATGTCATCTAAATGATTTGGGCTCCTGAGTGAAGATCTATACGATTTTTAGAAGAAAAACACTGCAGTCACTGAACGTCAAAGCTGTGATTAAAAAGCAAAAAGCTGACATGGATACCACTGTAATAGGGTATGTCTCAGTGGGAACCCACTGCCACCATCAGCTTTTTACGATTTTTGTATTGCTAATATGATACGAAATGCACCACTAGGAATACTATTGCATATCAGACTCTCTTATTTCATAAATTATTACTATATTACCCTCTAAATGTCCCAATGAGTATAACAGCATCAAAATATGATGCAAAAATAATAAACCCATGCAAACAGCAATTATTGAACTATTAGATGTGTACAACAATTTTTTCTTCCTTTTTCCTTATTTTTACCCTGAATAAATAAACAGTTTGCAACTGATAGGGTCATTCAACCACCTCTGAGATGCCGTTGCTTCTGAATTGGAACAGGGTAGCTAATTAGTGCTGGGAATGTGATATGACAGGTTTTAAGAGTGGGTGAACTGGAGAATGACTTTTGATATTCAAATTTGCTCTCATTTTCTTTCCATATTCTGCTGCTGGCGCTAACAAAGGAAGATGTGAAATGTGTCTCATCATGCACTTGGAAGGACTGAGAACTCACACATCTCCTTCCTTCTCAGCACTCTATCTATAAGCCAGTTGGAGCAAACAGAACTTTGCCCAAGAAAGATGAAAAAAATATATAGGTCAGGTCATATTCTCTCAGGTTTTCAGGAAACCACGGAGGACAGTACTGCAGAAGCCATCACCTCTGTGGGAGGGAGAAGCTTCATCAGTCAGTGCTTGTGTCCTTAGCCTGACTGACCCTGTGGCCTCATAAAAACTGCCTATTCTATTTCATAGGAAACTCTGCAATTTAAACCAAATTCCTATTCTGAGCAAATGCATTAAAAAGTGTTTTCAGATTTCATTAATGTGAAATGAAATTAAAATAAAAATTCTGGATAAAGTATTTTGGAATTGTTTCTCCCATAATTTACCTTCATGTTGTGTTAATAATTCTCTTTCCATATTTTGAAAGAAGTTCTTTTTAAAAAGAAAAATGAAATATTCCCCTTCAAAAATCTGAAATGTTCTGTTGTTCCTTATCAGAAAATATTTTTCAAAGGAAATTAGAGTGAGGTATTGTTGAAATAAGCAATTTCACCACTGGCCAACCAGCATTTTCCAATGGAGAAATACTTTATCATAAGATTTATGACTGAATCATTTGTTCAGAATAATTTTAATAAAAACAGGAAGGTTAAGATTTATATGATTTTTCTGAAGGTGAGAAGTTCTATTTAAAACTGTGTCAAAGTTCATTTGGGAGATACTGACTCATCTTTACAGATAGCCCAGAATATAAATAATGTCCTGGCAAACAGTATTAATAATGTCTTTCACAGAGATATCATTAATAATTATAGCTTATATGGCCACAACTCCAAAAAAAGGTTCTCATGGTGCAATAAACCAAAGAAGTAAGCTCAACTGGTTTATGAATTCATCAGAACGGTGAGGTATAATTGCAACTTTGCAATCAGCAAATGTAAATTCTCAATTTGTAGTACTGCCAGTTCTATTTTACGTGTAACTTTCTCATCAGAGAAGACGAGCTTATCCTATTTTTCTTGGATTTCAGTGCACTGAAAGTTTATTCTTTGGAAATACACTAACAGCACAGAAATGGAATAGGGATTATGAAGTATCTGATGCCCTTTTTGCACATTTATGATGTGCCTTAAGCAATAGCACTGGTTGTAAAATACAAAAGGGCTAAAAAGAATGTAGTTGTCATGAGAGTGTATGTGTCCAGATTGCAGGCCAGAAAACTGTCACTGATAGTTGGGGTGTAATTGACCACAGTGTATGATAAGCACATTATTGATTGATTAATGTGACCTAGTTGTATTTGAAATGTCAAAGAGGAAAATTGAGTTGTCATTTTATATCATGTTCTTTTTTGAGTAACAGACACGTATTATAATTAATGACTTTTCACTAAGGTTATCTAAAAAATTTAGGGAATATTAAACATGGCATTATTCACAATCATCATAGATGAATATATTATTGATGAATATTGATAAATCTTTGCTTATGTGAAACAGGCCCCAAAGAAGCTTATATGCTTAAACAATGCTTTTTAATAAGATATCTTTTCTGATTACTTTTTTTATTGTTTTAACTTAGTGAATTGAATAAATTCACTAAATTCCTTTTACAATTTAATAAGGTTTTATTTGTACCGAGTCCATGGCAAACTGGAATATTGATTTAGAAGGTTTAAGTTTGCTTCTGTTGAAGTTGATTGTAAAACTCTTGTGGACTAGAAAAGGATTGAGAACATGCAATGCCTTGCTGCTATTTACATAAAAGAACCTTGAATTTTCTCAGGTGGTTGAAAAAATGTGCTTTAGCAAATGAATTTCCAAAAAATGTTTTCAGCCTCGAAGGAAATCTCAAAGAATCCTCCAAGCTATCATGGATAAAACAAAGCCAAAAAGTATCTGCTGCAAGATACTGAAATGTTCCCATTTCCCTGAAGTACACCTGCAAAGGAGGCTGCCTGTCAGTAGGAGACTTTTCCACCAGGAAATGCAGCTCCATCTAAGTCTCTAACATTTTGTAGGAAAAGGAAACATTCTGGTAAAATTTTCAGTAGTAAAATGTTTAACTGAATTGTTTCATATTTAAATTTAGCAAATTTTGAATCTGTGTCATGACTTTCAGATCAGACATCGTTTGGACTTCGTAGTAAAATAATGAATGAGGTTGATGGCGATACCTTATGATGTCCTATGAAGTCCCTGAATATCCAAAGCTATTTCAATGTTTTGACTTCTTGAGATCAATTCAGCTGCATAAATACAGGATTCCGTGCTACTTGAAGTGCCCCAGACATGGTCATGGGGCTACAGTTGTGATGTCTGAAGTCTGAGAGGCATGCACCCTCCAGGATCAACACCCAAAAGCCAGCTGGGATCCCCTAGAGCTGCTCAGATAGCACCAAATGCCAACATTCAGGTAGAGGGCTGAGTGCTAAAGCATCTATGTTAGAGTGGGCTGAATCACTCCTTATGCTCATTTGAGTGTATTGACCAAAACTGCAGGGATATGGTGACAGATGACCACCTAGTTAATGTGTAGATGTGTACATGTAGGCATCCAAATTCTCATGTCTTAGTCTGGGCTGAATCCTAACCTAGGCTGAAACCTAATCCCATCAGTTTGAAAAACTATGCATAGATTGCCTTTCCTGAAGAGAGAACTAGCCTAGAAGAATGCTGTGGAGGGCCTGAATGGCTGAAAAAAAAAACCCCAACCCACAAAAAATGTTGGTAATCAGATCCACCTGCTCTCCAGGTGCTGAGTTAGAGTGGAAGGCAAAACCTGTGTGTGACATGTATCCATTTTGCATTGAAAATGGTTCCAATAACAGAGCAGAATGTTACTGGGAGCAAATGTCTTCCTGAAAGCCAAGAAAAGACAGTGCAGATGCTAAGATCAGAAGCTCTCATAGGTCTTCCTTGAATTTAATCCAGGAAAAATATTGCCATTTCAAGCAACCACATTTGTGCTGAAGCTAACCAGCTCCCACTTTCCCAGCAAAGCAGGTAATAACAAGACTGACTTTCACCACTGGGGCACATCTTCCTCAGCACTAGCCTTCGAGGTGGGGTGGACTTCTTCAGGTGGGTGGGTGATTCAGGGTAGGAGGCAAATTTACCACAATATTTTCTAAATTTTCTTAGATTATCCATTTTCCAAAGTAAAAACTACCAAGCAGAGACTTGCTAACTTGTTGTCTGAAAACAAAGGCCAATTAGTCTGCCTTTTCAAACCCTTCCTGAGTTTTCACATGGAAGATCACCCTCCATCCTCAAGTCCAATATTATGCAATTTACATAGTCTTGAGTCTTAACTTTTAACACTGAATCATCTCATCATCACCCCTCAGTCATCTGTGGCAAAGTCAGAGGACCTACCCCAGAATATTCTCTGAAATACCTGACTGCATTTTTACTTCTCTGTTTTTTCCTGGTAGTGGGATGTTTGCATACAAGCACAAATGTGCAGGGGTGGTTGGCAAATCGAGCATAGGACCCCTCAGGTGGGAGGGGACATCAGGAGGACACCTCATGCAGCCTCCTCCTGCTTGGGCTGGTTAAATGACTGGTGGGAGCAAACAGATGCTGCCCCTGCCTCTGAACTTGGCCATCAAGAGCCCACCTACCATAAAGCTTCGTTATCTTCCAAAGAGCTGAAAAATAAAATCATATCTTCCTAAATAAAGGGCAACCAGTTGTCTGACACAGTTGTTCACTCTGGGTAATGTTTTGAGCAAATGTTTAATTACAAAAAGATGGTGCCTAAATTGTCATAATTAATCTGAACCTGTGCTAGAGTTCACAGCAGCCAAGACTTTTTATGCTGGTGAATCACTCTCATTGAAATACTCTGTGCTTAAATAGCAGGAAAAGCTGCTATTAGAAATCTCTGTAACAGCTTTTATGAAAGCTCTGGCTAATTTAGAGCCCAATTAAACCCAGAAATCCAATTATTTCTGAATAACATAATTGCAAGAAAGTAACTAGCATTGTAAGTATGCACTAGCTATTACGGAAGATGCTTTAATAAAAGAAAATCAGTTCTGAGCCGCTGAAAAGATGTGTTCTTAGTTATCATAAAGATGGCCTGCAAATTTGAGAATTCTTCTATTTTCACTGCTCTGCACTGGGTGCAATTAAACCCTCTTTTTGGTGCTCTGTAACTGTTATGTGCATTTCCTGGGTCCAACTGGAGAGCAAATAAAAGATGCTAGAGCAGAGCCATTTATAGATGTGCTGGACCAATTTGTGTTGAATGAGACCCCTACCAGTCAGTAAAATCCAAACCCCTCCAATCTCTCCTTACCTTCCCACGACAAAAAAACAGAATAAGATTGCTGTGACTTTAGCATTAAAAAAGATTAAATATGATAGAAAACTGACCTGATCATTTTGGATGTAGAATACCAATAAGGATGGTGCTGGAAATGGAAAGGCTCAATGTAAATAAGAAGCAGTTTGATAATACGGGCTTGGAGAGACAAGAATTGGGAACCACATTCAGCTGGTAGTTACAAAGACTGATGTTCAGTAATTATTAATTAACTGTGGGTATAATTGTGAGCTTGGCTACCTACATGGACAAAAAGGTTAGAGAAAATAAAGCAAATCAAGCTCCTATCACAGACTGATAATTTTGCTACTGGTGGGAAGGGCAGTCACTTACAGGCTACCCATGGTTTTGCTGCTGGTGGACAGTGGTGGAAACCCAACACAAAACCACTGCCCCTGGAGCAATGTGGCTGCAGTCAGTGAACTCACGGGACTGCTGACCTTGTAGCATGTTTGCCTAAGCTCTGCAGTGCCTTAGCAAGTGCAGCACTGTAACAACCTGCTGCTGGAAATCTGTCCTCAAAAGCCCTGATAGTAAAGCAGAATGGAGAATTTCTGCTCATCTTTCTCAACGTTGCAAGAGAAACTACCTACAGTTTTGTGCGCTAGGGACTTTGCATATGGCTATAGAAATTGCTGAGTGAGGAGGAATTATGATAGCATAAAATACTTCATAAACGTAGGGGCAGAACCTAGGCTTTGAAGTCTCCACAGAAGTAAGTGAAGCAGAGCTAGAAACTTCAGCTAACCTAGTTATTTGCAGTAACTGTACACTTTTTTACCCCAAAAGCCACAGACCAACTTTCAATTCCTATTTAGGAGGAACTTCTCTCCTGAATAAACTGGACTTTTGCTTGAGTGAAGATTTGCCATGTTAAAATTTAGCTTGCTGATTTCATCACAGTCTGTGTCCTGAAAGACAACATGAGTAAAGCTCTGACCCTAAGGGAAGGTGCAAGGAGGAGAATGAATGACCTGCTGAAGGGGTAAGGATTTCTGATTTGTTATATATGTTAATGAGCTCATATGCAAACAAAAAAGTATTTCATGAAATAGTTGGGTTGCATTACACAAATACTTGTTAAACAAACAAATCCCTTCAAATGGGTAGAGGGCTAGTGCAACAAGGTTGTCAGCTCAACACATCTCTACTATATATAAAGCTTTGCACACAGTATCTACCAATTTGATGAAGGCCAAGGTCATTCAGGCTAACAGACTTTGGTTTTTTAGAGACATCTGAATTATGAGCACTTAAAAAACTATCTGTACAGAGTTGACAGAAGGAATTTATGATTTCAATTCTGGAAACTTGATAAAAGAAATGAAATAAAGCCTACCTTCAATGTGTAAATTAAGAAAAGAAAGCGCTCGTCTTCCAGTAGCATATAAGCTCCTGTCTATTTGGCATGCTTAGACACAGTAACTTTGTTTAATATGTCTTGGGAAATAATTGCCCTGGAGGGAATCAGATATATAAAATGTAAGGCACTAGTTATACATTTTGATTTTAGAAGGCTAGTAGATCTTTAGGATTTACAAGAATAACTTACTGTGTACTGTTTAGGAACAGAGCTCATGATCCCCATTCAAGACCATTTCAGTGCTAGGAAAATATTTCTTTGTTAATGGTGCTTTTAGTGTGAGGGAATCTTTGAAAACTGCATCTGCAGATATCAAGGCTAGACGAAGGATTTCTCTAAGGGTGATCAAATCAAAGATCAGGAAAAACACAAATAGAGTGCATTAGCACTGTCTCCTCAGTAAACTAAAGAAATCGTCTCAGAAAAATTGCATGATTTTACCAGTGCAAAGCATAATGCTTTGTGTGGTTGGAGGAACTCTGCCAGAATCCAGTCTCAGTGAATTATAGGTCTTTATAACCAAGTACTTTGTTGAATTTTTATTTTTTTTAATTTGGTTTTGGCATCATGTCAAATTTACATGTTTGAGGTATAATTAACCAGTCTGATTTAAAAAAAAAAATCAGCTATAATTTAAAAATATGCATTAACATAAAATGACAAGCATTAAAAGTTAATATCAACTCAATACTCATTCTTTTGCATTCAAATGAGTCTTATTAAGTTATTAAGTCCATCTAAATATCGGTATAATTTTCAACTAATACACAATGAGTTCCATAATCTGCCTCTCTCTCTAACCCTCCATTAGCTCTATTGTTTCTCTACAGTTTGTTACTCCAATAAACCATTTTAGAATTACATTATTTCATTTTTCATGTAAAGCACATAACTTCAGTTTAGAAATACAATTTTGATGCAAGCTAGACCTCCGGTGACCACGTGCTGTGTTGATTCTAAATACACTGTTACAGCTCATGGCCTTTCTTTGCAATGCACAGAAAGAAGCAATATCTGAATTTAAACAAGCAAATCAAGCCAATTGGCTTAGAATTATGATGCTTGGTTTCTAATGCATATTCAGAGTGGTAGAAAAGAAAGTATGAAATTTAATTGTACCATAAAACTGTCAGGAGAAAATATATACTGAATATCAAGCAGGATTACATTTCTTCAGCAGTGATAATCTGTGGAAAACTTTTTATTTAAAAACCTGTTACATTTTTTAATGTTATTTTTCTGGACAGAGAGCAGTTCTAAGAACCTGTCATGGTTTAACCCTATCCAGCAACTAAGCACCACACAGCTGCTCACTCACTCCCCCTGCCCTGGTGGGATGGGGGAGTAAATTGGAAAGGTAAAAGTGAGAAAACTTGTGGATGGAGATAAGAACAGTTTAATAATTGAAATAAAATGAAGTAAAATAGTAGTAGTAGTCATAGTAGTAATAATAATAATATACAAAGCAAGCGATGCACGATGTAATTGCTTACCACCCACTAACTGGTGCCCAGCCAGTCCCCAAGCAGTTGCCCCCTGGACAGCTTCCCCCAGTTTCTATACTGGGCATGACGCCATATGGTATGGAATAGCCCTGTGGCCAGTTGGGGTCAGCTGTCCTGGCTGTGCCCTCTCGCAGCTTCTCGCTAGCAGGGCATGCGAAGCTGAGAAGTCCTTGACAAGTGTAAGCACTACTTAGCAACAACTAAAACATCAGCGTGTTATCAGCATTATTCTCATTCTAAGTCCAAAACACAGCACTATAGCAGCTCCCAGGAAGAAAATTAATTCTATCCCAGTTGAAACTAGGACAGAACCTCGTCGCTGGAAAAGAAATGACAAAATACAATGCATTTTGTTCATTCTCTAGCGCAGGACACAGAATGTTTCTGGACACACTCTGGTTACTAATGTCTGTTTAGTACAAAAGACAAAATAGTGAAAAAGGTAAAGCAGCTGATGTAATGTTTTCTGTTTTTATAACAGTAGCACAAAACCGATAGCAGTTTGCAAGCTACAAAACCAGAGAAGTACCAGCTGATGTCCACAAGGACCCTTTGGAGAATTTGTATTATTTATGTGCCAGAGAGCATAATCGTAAAATTTACACCATACCCCATTACATGTGGAAACACACCCTATCATAATTTCTATTACACTGCCAGCAATTTGTTTTATGCATGCACATGAACTCAGACATTGAAACTCTTTTTTTATCTTCATACCTCTTTAAGAAAGTAAAATTTATGGCTGATACATACAAAATATAATTCTTTTCTATACACCATAGCATGTGTACACATACGTATCCACCAAGACACCTCTGAGAAATGAGTTTTCATTTTTTTAGTTAAGTGTTTTTACATCTGTAAACAGACATGCTGCATGGATCTGACTCAAATTTCCTGGAGACCAAGGAAACAATCCTGAGCTAACTGGGATGGGCTTTGAACCAAGTCCTGCCTGTTACTACTGATTTCACCAAGCTGAAGACATAAATGAACCCATTAGGGAATCAGTAAGTTAAATTTACTGATCATGCTTCCAGTCACATACATTTAAGTGCATAGCTAGTTACTGTAATCAACTATGATGACAACTAATGATCCAAAACCATTAAAGGGAAATAATATTAATGATATTGTGTCTTGTCACTGCATCAGCGCTAAGTTTAAATGAGAGAAGATGCTCTACTCCTCACTGTTTCCCTAGGCATTTTTTTCCAAACAAGAGACCCTCTTGTAGAGACAGTATTTCTAGGTTACTTGCATTTTTTTTCTTAAGAAACAGGTATCAGTCCCATACCATTTTTGTGGATAGTGGTATTGAGAACAGGTTCTTTACTGCCAGTGCCTTAATCACAAAAGCACAGGATTCAGTTTGAATATCTGTCCATATTTATCTCGGTTGTCACCAAGTGATACATCCCTCCTCTTCTTCATTCAGACATGGGACTATGGAGAAGTTGTGTTCATTATGTTCTTATCTACTTCCAGGGCTGATTGAAAATAGGAGATGCAGGAGTGCTTGAAAGCGGTCTCCATGAGATGGTCACAAATAAAAAATCTGAGTGGAAGTCATTGGTCCAGGTGGTGCTGACATGGTGCCATTTTCCTCAAATGTAAACAAAAATCCCTCATGAAAAATTTGTTGCCTGAATTTGGAGGAAGAGACTTATGAAGAGCTCCAGTATCTGTCTCCAGATGCCTTTCTCCTAGCTGAGAAATCTTCCCCATCACCTGCTGGTTGAGCTGTGGGAAATGTAGTGAATATACCTGAAGAAACAAAACTTGCNTAAGCTGAAACCAGGACAAACTCTCTGACAGAGATCAGTATCTTCATAACAAGGAACTCACTGGTTTGCCTAGCTTTCTCTTTGCAATGATTTGTATTATTTGAACTTGCTTGCAAGCCCCACCTAAACAAGCACCTTGGGTGTTTAGATCCCTGTGGGATGAATTCAAGGGTTAAACTTCTACAGTGGTCTTTGCTTTTCAGTATGCCAGAATAAGAAGCAGTCTCCCTGTCAAATCAATGAGAAATAATACCTAACACTAGGACACAGAGGTGCTTCTCCCCTCAGGCCACTGGTTAAAACCCAGTACAACATTCAGTCCTATTCTGCTCCGAAGGCTGTTACTAAGTGACAGGTGTCTGGTGGCCTGGGTTTAATGAGACCCTTTTCTAGTGGAAAGGTGTTCACATGGCTGCTAACAGGTCCCCTTCTCACAGCTGAAATGCAGAGTACCTAAATGCCTCTGGAGAGTAAAATGCCATTTCAACCCCAAAGGAAGTCCTTTCATAGCATGTTTTCTTTGAGCCACAGGCCTGTTTGCCCAAATCTTGGTTATCTTACACCTTTTTCTGAAGGACAATAGGATTCTCAGATGGGCATTTCATGAGACCACTGTATATATTTTGAAAGAAAATATTTTTCCAACACATACTAAGGAAATAATATCTTATTACCTTTATGCAATTCACCTTTTATATTTCTGATATCTTTTTGCTGATAAGCAGTCTTAGGATTTTTGAGAGGATCTATGGTTATATGCTTGTTCACTAAAGCCACTTGCTCCTCCAAGGAAGTGAGAATCTGAGAGAAGCAAAAGACACTGTGATAAAGATGAGAAGAGGCTGCAGCTGGGGCAAGACCAAAGTGAAATAATCAAGCAATGGTGAGTTGTGTTTTGATCATATATCATGTTTCTTATTGTGCATGTGACTTTGAGGGCTTTTTCTTAAAATACATAGACCATCAGGAAAAATGTCCCTCATCTGACAGGTGGAGGCTGAAACAGGGAGATCGGGGAAAGGGGTGTATAGATAAAAGACTGCGATTACCTTGTGTGATGTGGGAACATACAATTTGTGTTTATGAGGGAGTTTGAGAACCTGCTTGGTACCTCCCCAAAGAAATCCACTCTTGCACACTATTCCCAGACAATCCTCCACTCCCCGTGTCTATGAGAGAGGACACATACAAACATGGTTTTTCACAGTTGGAGCTGGATGCCTTTTTTTGGACGTAATCTGCCCCATGAGTTTCAGCAGACTCAGCACAATGTGATACACTAGTGAACCAACACTCTTGTTAGCTGGAAAATGACTCCCCTTAGCTTCTCTAAGAGCAAACCACAGATCATTCCCAGCACAATAGAGATACAGAAACTGCCTTATTTATTAAAAGTGTGGTAGTGTGCTTGATTACATTTACATTCATAGTTAATTCCTGGCACTGCTGAACATATGAAAAGATAATTATGACAATGGTGCCAGTTATTTTTAAATGGCTATATGAATATACATTTTTTAAATGACAACATTAAGTGCATGTCTTTAACAAATGAAAAATGTACGTCTGCTATTCATTCATTAGCAAAAATTTACATCTACTGTAAAATATTTTCCTTTGACTGAAAGAAGGTTCATTACACCTCCAAAGCAAGAGTGCAGAAAGAAGTGGAAATGTTCTCTGAGTTTTTGCTGGCAGTGTGCTAAAACTGTGAGTAGCACAGCTGGGAGTGCTGAGGACTCTGAAGATTCCTAGTGCCTACAACCCAGATGTTGTTCATGCCTCTGCTACTCCCATTAGCAGAAGGTAATCGTGTTTGTGTAATGAAAGGACAAACAGACCATTCCATGTGTACTGAATTTTTAAAAATATATAATTGAAAATGTACAGTGAGATCCGTTTCAAAGCGTACTAACAGGGCACTGAAAGTTCTGTTCTGAGACTCTCTACTTAAGCTTCTTACTTCTTAATCCGCTGTCAAAAAGATTGCTGACCGTCTTTTTGATGCAGTGCAAGAGTTAGAAGGTTGAGTGATAATATTTCTGACCTCTCTGTCACACATGAGGACACTTACCTAGAGGGAAAAGGCTTGTGTGTACTCTGCTTAGGAAAAGAGCTTTCACTGTCTAGCAAGAAGAAATGAAGAAATCTGAGTATGCAAATGTTTTAAATAGTGTAACTGAAATATTTGACTCAGGCTGGCAGGCAAATTAGCAAATGAGAAAAGATGAAACATCAGTGTGGTCTCTGTTTGCAATGCTAGTTTCCTACTCTGGAGCTTCTGAGCAGCAGCAACATTAAAAATGTTCTTAAAAAATCCCTTTCTTCGTGTACACTGAACTGGCGTGGTGCAGGGAAAGTTATAAAAGAGTTGCCCTGACACAATGACCTGCTGGCATGCAATTCACCAGCACCATTGTCTGAGAACACACACCTTCAAACCTTCAGTAATTTGTTGGCTTTGAGTGATTCTATGAAAAATTTCAATGCTGGGGCATTTTTTGGCAAATTCCAATTAAATATTTTTCTTTGCAATTTTTTTTTCCCCAGACAGTCCTATGGTGTACTTGGTGCTGCAGCAATGCCCTAAAATTGAAAATGTGGGTTTAATTAGTAAAGTGTGAACTTCTCCCACATCCTGTCATGAAGCTGTCTCCATGGTGTTTTATTAGTGTAGGACCGCTTTTTTATCACCAGAAGGATATGTGCAAAGCCCATGGAAGTCAAGGAGTATTAACAGGCACACTGAAGGCAAAAATGATGTCCCTTAAAATGGGAGCTAGAAAGACACTTCTGAAGCTGCCTTTCTGTGTTTTGCTGAAAGCTGAAACTTCTTCAGGCTAGGTGACAGTACAGAGAGAACACATCTTTTTCCAAAAGTTCTTCAGAATTCTTTTCTATACAATGTAATAATAACAATAATAACCTTCCAGTGTATTCTGGCTTACAAGTCACTTGCAGTTTTGCTAGTGACATTCGATGGCAATTGGATCAGCCTCACATTGAAGGAAGCCTTTACAATAGCAGCTAAGGGAAATGAGAGGAATGAAACATTCTGGTCCCTAAAGACTTTAAATCCTCCAAACATTTGCTTTATCCTTGTTCTCTTTTGGGGGGTGAGTGGAATTCATCCCTGTTCCTGGACTTGCAGTTGAGCTCAGCTGCCTGGGTGATTGCACAAGGGATTTGGAGATCAATCAGGATCCAAACCCAAGCCTCAGCATCTCAGCTCTTCTCCGCAGTAAGTGATTCTTTTATATGAAAAGGCAGAAAGCTATACCGTTGAAATCAATGACAAAACTCCTGCTGCCTTCAGAGAGGCTGAATTTCATTCTAAAAAGAGCTGGTATGTTTAATGCTGCTGAAACAAAGAGTTTCAGTAGGAATCTCCTCGTAAACTACATTTTGACTCATCCTGGACAGCATCTTGAATAAAAATTAATTTCATTATTCAGATCACCAAAAAAAAAAAAAAAAGGAGATGGGCTTAAAAAATTCTAGGAGCTATAAAAGTAAAGAAATACATGCCTTAAAAGCAGTCACCTTCTGGCACTGGAGCTATTCATACTCACTTGGTTACCTGCTCAGAACCCTCCCCTCACCCAAGAGCACCATGAACTTCGTTATCCTACATAAATAAGAAATCCATTTTTGATCAGTGTCTTGAAGCACTAAGATTTTAAAACCAGTGATAAAGTCACAATGGCTGGCAGGTCCTGGACCTACAGGTAAGTCATTTAACATGTGCTTTCAGTCATGTTCCTGGGCACAGGAAGGGGAAAAGGACCATTGCCTCTCGGCACCCAGTGCTGAAGCTTGGCTCTTGGGAGGAGGAGGACTGTGGGGTAGGATGGTGAGAACCAGGTCCCTTGTGAGGAGCAGGTCCTGAGGCCAGGTACCTGGACAAGCAGTTAATGCTCATGAGGTACTGAAGGGTGATTAGGAGGAAGGGCAAGGTAAAGAGTAACTCTAAGCTAGGACATGTAGATGATAGCAGGGCAATGGCATATTTATGAGAGTTTGGGGAAGCAGGGGATGGAAGTAGATGGGGCCCAGGATCCTGCTCTGAGTATTACAGGACAATGAACATATAGATGCCAAACTCCCCAGTTTAATGTGTGCATCATTAAACGCAAGGGCTGGTGGGTGAAGTAGGAAGCAATCTGTTAAAGCAAGTACAAGTCTGGGATGGAGGTTGCACATTCAAACCCACCTGAAATGTGAGAAATAAGGTTACTGACACAGGCTGTGTTGCCCCAGTCAACACACTACCTGTGCACAGACTGGTATGTGTTGTGGGTTGACCTTGGCCAGCAGCAAAGCACCCATACAGTTACACACTCATCCTCCTCTCCCAGCAGGGCAAGGGAGAGAATAGGAAGAGCAAAACCAAAAAACCCCATGGGTCAAGGTCAAGAAAGTTTAATAAGTAAAAAAAAAGAGGGAAAGCCAAATGATGCAAAGGCAATCACTCATCACCTCCCAAGAGCAGACCAATGCTCAACCAACCTCTGAGCAATGGCCACAGTGGAATCAAAGCTGCTCCAGCCTTTATTCCTCTAACCCAGTTTTATTGATGAACATGGTGTTATATGTCATGGAATATCCCTTTAGCCAGTTGAGGTCAGCTGTCCCAGCTGTATCCCCTCCCAACTTTTTGCCCATCCCCAGCTCCTCACTGTGGGGGGGGATGGGAAGGCAGAGGCAGAAAGAGGGAAAACCTTGGTGCTGTGCAAGTGCTGCTCAGCAATAGCCAAAACACTGGTGTGTTATGGACACTTTTTTAGCCACAAATCCAAAACACAGCACCATACAGATGGCTTCATTCAGGGCAGACCCATTACAGTATGACAAGATGTTTAATTGTATTACATTGGGAGTAAGCAAAACCTCACTGAAGCCTGATTAATTCAGAATAAATAGCAAAATTGATCTTGTTTCTTTGTGGAAGGAGGAGGAGACAATATTGTTGTACCCCAGAGTCCAAAGTTACCTTCAAACCTGGCACAGACATTGAGCTAGGGCATCTCGGGTGAGGCTGCTGTATGTCTGTGGGATTTCATGGACTAAATCTGTGCATAGCTGCTCTGACACTTCCAGTTCACATCATACTTACTGCATGTGCACGAACCATCTGTGTACTACACATGCCGTTAATCTGGCAGACCCTGGGGTTGACAGATTTCTAGCTAGTCAGTTGAAGCTACTGTGTAGGTGTTCCTATAAATTGCTACATGGAAGTCTAGCAAATGCAATGACCTCTTTCTTCCCTCAAATTCTTCTCAGCTAAAATTTCCAGAAAATAGCCACCAATAAATAATCAGCCGATAGTTTGATATACGATAGCTGAGCTTTCAAGAGCATTTTCTGTTTTACAGTTTACCTTTTCAGGGAAATGGGTGTATGAGAGAAGGGGGAAAAATGTATGCTCTATACATAACAACACTGGTTACTCCAGTGTTTTTTAGTTGACGTGCCCAATTTTCTCAATAGAAAATCTTGTAGAAGACTTTTGTTAATATGTGTGTGTGTAACGGATACTTGAGAGAACACAATACAACATAAGAACACTACAGGTTGCTCATTGCAAAGAGAATACCAAGATGAGACTTTTTAGTTGTTGTATGTTTGAAAACAGAACAAACGGCCATTATGAAAATCCTTCTAATTTTCTGTTGTGTGCTGCTTTGCAGGTGCTCTGCAAAGAGATATGAAAGATCTGCCTCATTCAGCTTTAGCGTGAAGGAGGGTGGGAGCAAACAATGGCACAGTAAGTTCCTGCAGCTCACTTCACCACCACAAGCACAGGACAGCCAAGACATCGGGACTTCCTCACTTTCTCCCATGCACTGCTTTTCCTGCCTGAGTTGCCTTGTGCCTGTCTAAATAACTTTGGGAACAGCAGGAAAGTCCTGCTGAGGACTGCTGTGGAGATGCTGTGTACTTCCAGCTCCTGCGGGCTGCGGCAGGGGCTGTCCCTGCTCAGTACCCGGGGAAAGTGAGGCACAGAAAGAGTTTCCCAATGGTTGCAAGGCTGTGGAAGGGATGGATGTACCCCACTATACCCAAAGTAAGAAGTGCCACTGCATAGAAGAAAAGATGAGTTAGAGCAAGCTGGTAAAACACTACATGACCCTGGTATAAAATTAACAGTGATGTTTAGGGGACACATTGCAGAGTGGAAAGAGAGCTAGAACAGCTATTTGATCCTGTATGCATTCATAGAAACAGGACAATATTCTTGTTTTTCCCCCGCTAAAGAGACTTAGACCAGACAAATATCCGTTTCCTTCTTTCATTTCTTCTTCTAACAGAAACAACCCACCAAACCTTTGAAAATTAGCTAACTGCGTAAGGTAACAATGACACAGACAGAGGCAGGTTTTTTTCCAGAGGACCCTGGATCCATGCAGTGC
Organism: Scopus umbretta; assembly: GCA_013400535.1. NCBI lineage: Eukaryota > Metazoa > Chordata > Aves > Pelecaniformes > Scopidae > Scopus > Scopus umbretta. The sequence continues at coordinate 2,761 of VZTL01069513.1, read as the reverse complement.
AGAGAATAATAGTGAATCAGGGGAAGGAAGAATATACAGCTTGCCTAACAGGGATATAGTTCATTCGTTAGTCTGGTCATGCTAGACATCCTGTGATGCAGGTATGATCCTTCCCATCAGCTTCAACGCCTCATCTGTGCTCATAGGCTGCTTGGTCTGTAAAAGCCCTTCCTCTTGGCTGCCAGAAGTTGGAGGGTTTTTGTAAAAAATCAAAGTGCGGTCTTGCAGTTGAAGCTTCTGTCAGGCAAAGGCAGGAGGGAGGAGAAACTGAGGTTGCACAGAAGTACCATAAGTCTGTTTTCTAATTTTTACAATTATTTTATTAGCATTTTTTAAAATGTTTTAACACCATTAAGGGGAGGGCAGAGAAAGGGGGAAACAATAAGCTAAGAGGATCCAGAAGTTGGGAAAGGCCAGTTACAAAAATTCTTTTCCACATAGAGCTTAACATTGTTGGAAGTGGGCTGAGGAGCAGTGGGTGACAGCATTTTTCCTTGTGGGTGGAAGTCAAATGAACACTGCTCATGCAGAAAAACAGTGCTTTACTAGCTGTGCTGTAGCTTCATTTGTTCGTGTGTATTTTTCACACTGCTCATGAAAGTCCCATTTGAAAGCGCTTTTCCAAAGGATTAAAGCTCATGGCCATGGATTACTACTGTTTCGTACCCAGGGAAAGCAGGTTATTGATTCAGAAAAATAGAGCTTTTGATTTCATTAAATGTGAACCTGTGTTTATTAATATTTATACACTCCTCTGGAGGTGCATGGGGCTGCGCAGACTACTGAGATGACAAGGTCCCTGCCCTAGGATGCTTACAAGGTAGACAACACAATGAATTACAACATCGGCTAAGAAGGGTCACAGAGGGGGTGAAAGAGGAAAGGAAACAACAGAAAGCAAAAGAAAGGGAATTTGTTTCATGAAAGAGCTATTATTTACGAAGAATGGCCATCAGGTAATTTGATTCCCTTTGGCTTTTATTTTGGATTTGTTTTTTACTTTGTTTTATTATGTTTAATAATCAGGCATGGGTAAGATATTGCATAACACTAGAGCTGAGATTAATGATGAAAGGCTAAGAGAAAGCTATGGCTCTCAAGGAGGGATTTGAAGAAGAAAAACATTTGGGTTTTCACTCATTAGAAGCAGGCAGGCTCAGGCACAGAAGAGTTTCACACTTGCGTTAAACTTTAAATTAACCACATGTGTAAGTCTTTGTGGGAATAGGGGACTAATTGGGTAGATTAGAATACAATTAACTGTGAAGTCTGGCTAGCACTAACTGACAATGTTTAAAGAGTGGAAAAGCTGATAAAATCCTGCCTAGCTTTTTAGCTATTTTTTTTAAATAGCTATAAAGACATTTGGGGAGGGAATGGAAGGGATGGGACCCTTTGCCATTACAGGATGAATGCCAGCAACAGAAGTAGAGATGAACTTGGTGTTCTGTATCATTGCTATAACCTTACTCAGCCATACTGACTTTTCCTCCAAGATCCATTTCCATTATCTCCTCTCAGCTAAGCCCATTGCTGACCTGCAGAAACCGTCATCCTCAGACTTCACAAACAGGAAGATGCTGTACTGCCCCAGAGCTGGCAGGGCAGGGGCAGCTAATGAACACCACCTCCAAAATTTAGTACCATTTCATCGCAATGTCTCCTGAAAGGTCCTAATGCTTTTAACTACTTTGGGAAATGACCACAGTTATCTACGTGTTAGAGCGTTCTGGGCATGTTGACCGAGCATTCAACCATCTAATGAAACACAGCTGAAAAGTTATGCTAGAACTTTCTGAGAGATACCAGATAGTTTATTCTATTCATACATAAAATTTAGTAGTATTTCAAAAAGCAGCCTTTTTCTGAAGTATATGTCTTCCACCTGTCAAAGGTGTAAAAACCCTTCTTCTTCATATTTTTGGAATTGTCCCAAATTTTATGAATCCTTAAAAGAATGCTTGGCTTTCCTAAGATTATCCATCAGAGAAGGCAAATTATAAATTAGAGGTTTTATGCCTGGTATCTGCAGAAACCTGAACTTGTGTTGTTATGTCATTTGCAAAACAGTGGTGAAAAATATCTAAACATTTTATCTTTTGGAGGGATAACATGGAAGAGTTGGACCCTGTATTTGAATCTGTTTGACCTTCAGTGGTTAACTGCCCTTCACAATGCAGTGTATATAGTCCTCTGTGTCTGAAGATCTCTGACTGAAGGAAGAAAAGCATATGCTGAAATGTCTCTAATGATGGACCTGCTTGAATTAAGAAACTCATTAGTTCAATAGGGATAAAGCTTTGGATGCTTGGTGGTGAGAGAGAACAGTGTATGTGGAAGTTACTTGGAGCACCATAAGTTAATGACAATTTTGGTTTTATTTCCAAGATAATAAGAATAAAGCAGTGTATTTAAATGCCTGACCGATACAACTCTTGCACTTCTTATAGACAGATAATTATGTCTGATCACTGTTTTGCCTTTCTTCCTAAATATACAATCAGCAGCATATATGACCATACAGATAGTCACATACAGAGGTGTGTATATAGGCATAATCAAAGACCATCTTCCATTCTCACATCTCAAATCAAAGTCTTAACTACCAGGAATCTGAAGAGAGGACTAGGTTCAGCTGTATAGAATGTAGATCATGTTGAAAACAATTGTTACAACATGCTTTACTAAAGCACAAAAATCACATCAAGTGAGTGAAAGAGTCAAAATTACTTCTGTTATCTCCTTGTTGTGGTTTAACCCC
>VZTL01069509.1:1675-13040 GCA_013400535.1 Scopus umbretta | reverse complement strand
TTTTTCCCTTTCTTTCTCTAACCTTATCCCTGCAAAATGGGACAGTAGCTCTACGCTTTTCTTGGGTCACCTGCCCCTGCTTCCATTGCTTCTATGCTTCGTTTGTATATGTCAGTTCAGTCAGGAGCTCTTTCCTCATCCATTCAGACCTCGTAAATAGAAAGGGATGATTTGCAGTGCTTTATTGTACTTAAAATTTGGAAGATAGCAGTGAAAGGGCTTCTTATTTTATTAGGTGGTATGCGACTGTCAAATTTGTTCTCATTCATTCTTAAACATTGCTAGAAATGACTACGTTTAATTTCAGAGAGAACGTTTGTACAAATAGAACTTACAAAATAGAAGAAAATAGCACTTCCTACTTTAAAGGGAGAGAAAGGGCTAAAAAAAAAAATGCAATAGGAATTGTATTTAAATATTGCTGTGGTTTAATCCCAGTCGGCAACTAAGCACCATACAGCTGCTCACTCACCCTCACCCCGCTGTGATGGGGGAGAGAATCGGAAAAAAAAAAAGTAAAACCCATGGGTTGAGATAAAGACAGTTTAATACAACAGCAGAGGAAAAGAAAATAATAGTAATAATAATTAAAGACTATACAAATATATGAAGAATATGCCAGCTACTAGGAAGAAACTTATCTCTATCCCAGCTGAAACCAGGACAAATGTATACATTTGAAAGTCTATTTTTTCATCCCATGGGGAAAAAAGTTCTCTAAAGAATGTGGTAAATAAGTGCTAAATACTTAGATATGATGTATGAGAGAGTCTCAGCTGGACTACGGAGTCTGCCTACTGAGTCTCCTAGATATAACATGTCACTGATATTAAATTTCACTGAATAGTGTTATTACCTGGGTTTATCTGTGAATTTTTGCTGTATGCATTAAGTGCTTTCTCAGATAATTTCTAGAGTAAATTATTAAATCACAGCTATGATTTCCATCTCAGTGTTGCTTTTTTCCACCCCCCACCCCCACGACCCCTCCCCTTTCCTGGCAGGAGGTGTTGTGTTTGTGTACCACATAGAGCTGTGAAAATCCAAAGGTCTTAGGTGCACAAGGGCTAACCTTACCTGAGGTACAGAAGCAATCCCTGAGCTACCTCTGTGATCCTGGGACCCCACTGGCTCAGGGCAGAGGCCTGACCAGAGTGTTCCTTCCAGGCCCAAGCTGTTAGGTTGCTGGTGGCATGAACGCAGGCATTATGTCATGTAAGAAGCAGTATTTCCATTTTAAGAATTTAGTGCAATGCTCCTGAATCCCAGATGTACTGTTCTGTCCCAGATTAAGCCCTGAAGTTAGTTGTGAAATGGGTAGGGAGTCTTGGAGTCTTAAAATTCAGCATGCTGCATAGGAAGCCTTCTGACCTAGCCAGTAGCTGGGTTGCTGAAGGAAGGAGCCTCTGAAGTTCTCTTTCTTGCATGCCTGAACATGTGTGTGTCCGATACTGATTCACAGACCCAAACCATCATCAGGCAAGGTACTTTCTAAAGGAGAACTTGAACATTTTCTTCCATTTTAATATGCAGATGAGGAGGCTAAATACTTCCTTGACCAAGGTAAGGGCTGACCTGAATGCATTTTTCCTTCTCTTGAATGTCTGTGTTTACAGTATGGTACAGCTTTATTAGATGCAGTGGAGTGTATTATTTCCTTTGTATCTGATTACACCCCTTCACAATCCTTCCACAACTTTACAATCACCTGGAATAACTTGGAGCCTACCTGTTATGGCACTGTCTTGAAAGTGTGAATTCAAATCACTGGGTTTGGCAGTAGGCTAGTTCAGAGTGTATCCTGGATGAGTTTAATGGTTTGCTGGATTGAGCTTCTCAGCTTTACCACGGTGGCACCAGTCCTAAGTAAGAAAAGAAACTTTAGGTACCAAGAATGTTTTAATAGAAGAGGCTAATTCATTGGATACCCATGTACATAAGTGATTATTTGGAGGATTTCTATTGTGAAATTAAACACAGAAAATTCTGTTTATTCCCTTTTTGCATTGCTCAAGACCTTATGTGACCAAGCACTGTGGATTTCTGTATGAACTGTGACATAAGCAAAGGAAAAATATATCAGAAATATCTGTATGCTAGAAAATAGCAACGTGAAAAGGAGACAGAAAAATGCATTATTAATGAAAAATTATTACAGTAAAGTACCACCCTTTTCACTCCTAGAAATATTTTACTATTAAGACCTAATCAGATATTTTGTTATATTATTTGTATCATGTGGACAAAATGGATGTGCACTATAAATTGTGTACATTGTTTTATGGCTTTACTCTTTAATACAGACTTGAATGGCATAAAATGGAAAATAGTGTACAAAATGATTGACTTCCCTGTTTCCCAAATAGGACAATGATCTCAGCTTAAAGCTGTGGTTGATGTTCTTCTCCCTATAAAGAAAATAAGTAATGCAAAATTCTTAGAACAAACTTGGTCACTGGGACATTTTCAAATTGTGTATCTGAGGTGATTCCAGAATCCTACTTGGAAAACATGAATTCTGTTGCGGTTTAATCCGGCAGGCAGCTAAACACCACACAGCCGCTCGCTCGCTCTCTCCCTCCCTTGGGGCAGTTTGGGTCAGCTGTCCTGGCTGTGCCCTCTCCCAGCTTCTTGGGAGGGCATGGGAAGAGCTGGGAAGCTGAAAAGTCCTTGACTAGTGTAAGCACTACTTAGTGATGACTAAAAACATCAGTGTGTTATCAGCATTATTCTCATACTAAATCCAAACCACAGCACTATACCAGCTACTAGGAAAAAATTAACTCACTCTATCCCAGCCAAAACAAGGACAAATTCTTAATATTCAGTACACATTTTCACAACCTGTTATGAGGAAAATAGTGACTGAGCTGCTGGATTTTATTAACTAATCTCTGTCAGTATTGTATCTGAAGACATCATGAAATGCTGAGTTAGAGAATATTTTTGATCTTATCAAGTAATTGGTATCATTGGTATCCCAAAGCATTCTGTGAGTCTGTAGCCTGGAGAAGAGAAGGCTGTGGGGAGAGCTTATTGTGGCCTCTCAGTACATAAAGGGGGCCTACAGGAAAGCTGGGGGCAATCTTTTTAGCAGGGCCTGTTGTGACAGGACAAGGACTGATGGTTTTAAACTAACGGAGGGTAGATTTAGACTGGATATGAGAATTTTTTTTACGATGAAGGTGGTGAAACACTGGAATGGATTGCCCAGAGAGGTAGTGTAGGCCCCATCCCTAGAAACATTCAAGGTCAGGTTGGACGAGGCTCTGAGCAGCCTGATCTAGTTGAAGATGTCCAGGCTTACTGCAGGGAGGCTGGGCTGGGTGACCTCAAAATGTCCCTTCCAACGCAAAGCATTATTTGATTCTGTGATTTATTCTGTATGGCATTTCCTGGAAAAAAGAGCCACCAGAAGTCAAGCTAGCAAATATGAACTCAAGAGACCTTAGTTATTTGGCAGCACTTGCCCCAGAGATAACGGCCTTTTTCTTTTTAGTTTTCTAAACAAGCAATGGACACTGGAACAAACCTTCTGCCTTTTAATGGTTGATAAATTGAAGGTTGAACTGCTTTTAAGGATAGGACTGCATTTTCTCTGTTATGTCAGCCAATTACCCCTTCAATATAACGACTGAGGAATGGAGTCCTCGAAAGCCTGACTCTAATTTGTGGTAATTTGATTGTGACTGAACATTTTTCACCTGTGAATTAAGCTGTGGCACGCTTTATGCCAGCTGCCAATTTTTCTGTAGCAGACATGATTAATGTAACTAGTGTTTCAATTTAAAAATACATTTTTCTGGACCTCCATGTGCATATAACATGTAAAATGCATGGATGTCTAATGCCTGGGACCACTTCAATGCAAAAGGGAATAATTCTGATCAAAGATGGTGCACTTGATACTATTTCAAAGTATTTACTACCTGAAGCCCGCTGATTGAAGAAGTTTCTGCTAGGTGGTTATAAGGATGTTTTGAGGTTTTATATAGAACTTTTTCTCTGGAAGAATTCAACATTTCCCTAACTATGCATGGTGCTGTCCGTAGGTTTTTTGCTGAGGGAACACATAAGAGCCAGGCCTGGACTAACATTAAGTGCTTTTGAAAAAGTTTGAGCTTCCTCTTTGTTATGCTTTACATTTATAATTTCTGTCATGAGTATAAAGTGCATATTACTCATAACTTCAGATGACTAGATTATATGGATTTCCTACACTTTATATTTTACCAGGCTGGGCCATATAGACTTCTTCTAAACTGCTGCTGATAAGTCCAACTTAGGATTTGATGCTTTCATATACAATATATAAGGAATAGCCAGACCTCAGCCAGTTTCCATGAGCTGTATTTGCCAGTACAGACCTGAAATAGGATAAATGTTTTCAGAATAGAAACAGTGGTTAATTTGAATGGTATAGCTTTAAATTGATATCTTTCATCATTTCAGTGAAAGAAAGGGGTATGCTAAAACATACTCTTTTTCAGCTGCTCTGCTTCCTCTGTCAGTATCTGCCATCATTCAGCCTATAAGCAGTTTGCAAGACCATGCACATGCAAGACTTGCATATGCAGACCATGAAGCATGGAGATGGAACTTCAGGCTCATGCAGGAATGGTAGCTCTTTGGGAACTTTTTTGGATGGGCTGCTGTTAAAACTGATGACACTGTGTAGACTGAGTGATGTAACAGCATGGGTAATTAGCAACTTAGGCCTCAAGCAGCTACATTTAAGAACTGTGTGTAAAAATCCATTTCATTTAACATCTGACAGTCTGACATTATTCAATCAAAACATGTGCATATTTGTTGGAAAATCATACTTAATACATTTGAGTATATAGGTTGCTATGGTAGAATTATCGCCAGGTTGGTGATGCAGAGTGTTCAGAGAACAACTGAACCAAATTTCTGCTGAAGGCCTGGAAGTTCTCACGTCTGAAATGTCACTGAAGTTCCGTTCCAGGTGGCACTTCATTAGCTGCTCTTCATTTTCCGTCCACCATATACTTATGCCAGCTGTTTCTGTTTGCTGCTGTAATTTACATCACTTTCTCTCCATACGGTTGTTTACATGAGCCCGGTGGAAATCAAATGTCAGCTTCATTCTTATTTCCAACCTTTTTCTGTAATATCATCTGAAAAGCAAATTTTACAACTAAATGAGCTTTTTTGAGTCTGTGCCACTATAATTAAGCAGCTTTCTTCAAAGTAGCTTTGTAATGTTTTTCCTCACAAATGTTTCCATTAGTTTTCTATTCTCAGAGGCTAAACTAACTTTAAAGTCACTGTTTTTTAGACTGTTAATCTTCTTTAAAATTGAGTGTTGCCATTTATTTTTCTATAGAAATGTAGTTTTAGCTTCTGTAAATTAGTCAAAATGTATCCCAAAGCTTGCCTATTTCTATCATTTTCTCCATATCTTATTCTGTATATGATGCAGTTTTTTGTCCTTCTCTTAACCTCTTCCTCTGTAGTAATATATAAATTAGTAGCATCACTACGAACACTGTTTTCAAAATTAAGACACAAATTGTTATTCTTAATGTTAATTTGATTATTAATTCTTTATATTGGCTTATTAATAAAAGGGTACACCTCCTGAAAGGTCCAATTTTCTGCCTTATTTTTTCTTCCTATGCTCTGATCATCACCACGTATTTAGTTTAGAAAATATTTTTGGTACTGGGATGAATTACAATCTTTTGAAGATGCTTATGATTATACTGCAAGGGAATTAGAGCAGGCAAAATGTGAGACATTTTTAACTGTAGAAAAGTAAAGTAATTTCTCATCCACGAAGATAATTTTATTGTCATAGATGAGCAAACCTAGTAACGATGGAAAATACTAAATTCCTTCTCATGAATCAGATCTTTCTCCTTGTTAATAAAATATTGGTTTTACTAACTTTCCAATTTCCTTGTAAGTTTCATATTGTTAGACATTCTTAAATTATGTTTGTTGGCATTGAGTATATTAAACTATAATATATTACGTAATACATTTGCTTTATCCTCTAATTTCTCCACGTTAGCATTGCACATAAACTTTAGATATCTATCCAACAAATTTGAAGAGCTATCTTTAACAGAGATTGATATCAAGAGCATTTGTTTTGATTCCTTTTTTAACTATGTAATGAAAAATTTTCATTGTGATTAATAATCATAAATGTAGTCTTCATAGTAATGAATTTTTATGATCTGGATCTGTACATATAGCTATATGACAACTATTCTGTTGTTTGTAATTTTGCCTCTCATTTTTAAGTAACTTATTTTAGATTGGGGTTCCTGTTATGTCTTTTTTTTCATGGTTTTAAATTCTATTCATGGCTCTGAAGTGAGCCTGGCTAACTTCTAAAGCAGAGTTACAGTTCTGACAGTTTAAGGTACTAAGGTACACTCAAGTCTTAGACTTTGCAGTCTTAAATATAAATTTGAAATTTCCACTTATTTCATGTCTCCTCTAGTTTTCCTGCTCTTGAATGTATATTTGTAAGGCGTGTTCGTTTCGTTTGATATGCTTCTATTGGATCTAGTCAGGGTTTGGCTTTTTGCCTTGTATCTGTGAATTTTTTTTTTTTCCTTACACTGGTCAAATAAAAGTGAATGTAGTAGAGATTTTCCCATGGGAGTCAACATTTGCACTATTTTTGTAGGTAAGTGAGTGGGGAAAAAAAGTTTGAGTTCAGTAGGTTCTAGCACATCTACTAGATAATAATTGTACTTCCTCAATTTAAAAGGATATTTAAAATATTTTTAAGACAGTCTGATTTTTTTTTTTAAATTGTGTTTCGTTTTAGGTTTCCCAGGCTGGAGACTTGCTTATTGAAGTTTACGTGGAAAGAAAGGAACCAGACTGTAGTATTATAATCAGGGTTAGTGTACAGAAGTGATAACAGTGTTTTTACTGAGCACTTTCTCATGAAGTATACCAAATTTATTTTCATCATGTTTTTATGTAAATACATAATGAAAGTCTGAATTTATATCTATCACTATTCTTTTAAATAATCCTTTTAAAAAAAAAAAATCGCTATGTTGCCTAATTTTTTTAAAGACTGATTATTGTGCATTTTCAAGGGCAATGTTATGATATAATTTTAAAGGGAGACATCCTCCTTTAATTGTACTGCAGTGGTATAAATTCTTGCAGCTCTGTGGCTGCAACACAGAAGAACATTAAGTAGTACACAGTGAATGCTGGTTTTATTCAATAATACAAGGCCATTTAAATGACTTTCCTCCTGATCTTTCTTTTTGCCAGTGGCTATCTGCTTTCCTTGAGTGCTAAGAAACCAAAGCTTGTTACTTACTATAATTGAGATTTTTCAGCCTTGTGTCTGATAGCATATTTTAAACACACCCATCTCCATGTAGTAGTGCTCTGTTGTTTGGATGCTGAGGAAAAACAATTTATTTCTATAATGACAAAGGACAGGTATTGTTTAGATGGAAGTAGAAAATTGAGGGCAATGCATTTTTTTTTTCAAATGTTATACCTCTCTGGTTTTGCTTCCTTTTTGTTCTGTTCAGCATATGACTCTCAAACTTATGTTTGTACGTATGTGTGTATACATAGGTACACATCCATACATACATACATAGACATCAGACGTGCTTTTCTTAAATAGGAATAAAAATGGGAACATGCATTGCTAAGATTAATAAAAAGGTACTTCTGTAATATTTACCTTCCCATACCCAAGAAAACATATCAAGGCTTCTCCCCCTCCCCCCCCGCCGCCCCTAATTTTTCAAGGGTAGAGAAAAGAATTTCAAATTACCAAGTTGTCTGTCAGCTAAAAATTGTAACTTTGATTTCATGGAACAAAATAAGGAAAACATACTGCAGTCTGATAAAGAATTTATGCATTTCCAACTCAGTGTATCTGTTTTTTTTAGTTTTGGTTTTGTGGTTGGTTTTTTTTGTTGTTTTTTTTTTTTTATAAATTGCAGGGAGGAATACTTTGAAAAAATAAATTAGAAATCAGGAATTGTAACATACTATAAACTGACTCAATTTGTATTGCAGGTATCACCTTTGATGGAAGCAGAAGAATTAACTAATGATGTTTTAGGAATCAAAAACATTATTCCCAACAAAGATGATATCTGGGCTGCTTTTGAAGTTGTTGAAAATGGAGAGCTAGGTTAGTGACACTTACATTTATCAAGTTCACCAAATGTTATTGTTTTTATTTTTCAGTACTTAACATAATGAAAAGCTTAGTTAAAGAGTTATTAAAAGGTTTATAGAAAGAAAAAAAAAAATTAGCCTTCATGCCATTGTTTTACATTTGGTCACCAAGACATCTACATGATTTCTTTCTACACTTTGCCAGAAGTAATGTGATGAATTGTTTTAAAATGGTTATAAATTGGGGGCTGACAAAATATTCTTTATATTACTCTGCTTTGCAGTTCATTAGTCATCAGCTACAGCAAAGTAGGTATTACCAATAAGTCTCAAAGAAGAAACTTATTTTTGTTAGAATGTCAGCAGCTGATTATATAAGGAATAATGTTTTTTCAGAAAATGAAGTTAGAAAATATGTGTAATACTTAGGGGGAAGTTTTACTATTTAATAATTTTTTTAATGTGTATAGATGTAAAAGGTGTCATAAAGTTGCGTAATTGTTTATGGCAAGTGGCATTGTGATGTATCTAGCAGAATCTTGAAAAATTTGTTTTAAACACAGTTCTGCTGCCAACAGGAGCAAATGTCATTCAGTCACAGTATACATGAAATGTAGAGAGGTTTTAACGTTGAGAGTGCTTTATGCATGCTGGAGCTTGCACTTTATTATGAAAGATACTTAAAGTAGATTTATTTCTTTAAATAAAACATTGTATTTCGATGAATACTCACTAATCTAATTTTTGAAGAATACGTGGGGGACAGAAATATGCTTTTAGTAAAAAGCAACATCTATTTGCACTTCATAGTAAGTTGTTGCTCTTATTTTCATGTTACAGAAGTGGACTGTGGACTAGTTTATTTCTGTGGTGAAGATACCTATTTTCAAGTTAAGAAAAAACAAACAAACAAACAAAAACAAACAAACAAAAAAACCCCTGTAACAAAATGGAGAAAACCAAGATTAGTAAACATTCAAAGATTGTTTGAGTAGTTTTGTTGTACTTGATTTTCAGATGTGCTTAAAATAATCTCTTTAGATTTACTAGTATTCCTGATATACTCAGTCTTGACCTTGGCAGCATCGATAATGAGAATGGAATTGCATTCTTCCTTTTGACTTAAAATAAATGATCCTGATCCCTCTTTGCATCTTGCAGTCTTGTGGTGATGCTGTGTAGAGGGTTAATTTCCAGATTCACAGATGTGTCAACTGACAAAGAATGCTAGCATCTCTTTTCTTTAGAAGAGCCCTGATAACTCCTGCAAGTACTCTAGAAATCCTATTTCTTTTGACTGAGTAATGGAAAAATTTGAAGAAGGAATTTTATTTTTTTAAACTTGATATAGAACACTTACAGGCAAATTAAATCTAAACTAGATATGGCCAAGAGAACATAAATACAAAAGATAGAACCCACAGCAGCTTCTTGAGGTATTTGGGTGCAACAACTAGTATTTTAGTGTGGGCTAAAAATGTTGTCTAAGCTAACAACTGTGGAAGATGGGCAAAATTAAGCTTAAGAGTGAGACACTACATGCCCTGTGTAGGACAATAAATATTGGCAAGGTATTAGAGTGTATCCCATTGAAACGAGTTTACAATGTGAAGTAGTAGTAGTATACCAGTGTTTTAAAAAGAAAACAAGCAAGCAAAAAGCAAACTAAAGTCCTAATTGAGCACCTGGCTTCAATCAGTAGAGACTGTGTTGATGAAATGTCTGCTTTGTGGACCCCTTTCTGGAAGAATCTGTGCATCAGAACAGGCGAACTGAAAAATAAAAATAATGCATGTAGTAAGGGGAGCTTAATCAGGAAGACTCCTGTGGTGCTCTAGCTGAATCTAGCAGATTTTGAAAAGGCTGCAACACAGAAAATAACAGAGGAAAAGTAGTCCTGTGCAGTCTTTGGTCCAAATGTAACACTTAAGAACTAAAAATCTACTTGAGTCTTTACTGCTGCAAGTTGATCTTACTAGCATCATTTAACAAACACCACTGAAATTGCATAATCTAGGGCATTACAAGTAAGTTGAGAGTCTGACATGTCATGACAGAAACAAAGTTTGCATATTTGTTTAAAATGTACGTCAACTGTGACGTCTTTCTAACAGAAATGAATTTTCTGCTTGTGTTCCTGCCACAGCCTGACACCTGTCCAGTGCATGGTCGTATTCAGTTTGTTACACTCAATGCTGAAATTTTATAAGAGTTATTTTACTTTTTAAGATATAGTGCCCTGAAAATGAACCCTGAGAAGTCAAGAAAATTAGAATCTTACATTTTCTAAAAAGTCATTTTCTCCTGATAGTTAGTGTTGTTTAAAGTGAAAATGACTGGTTTTGGATATTTACCAGCATGTGATGACCTAAATAAGAGGGTAATTGAATATATGTGTTGACTGTGTGCTGTTCAAAATACTAAAATTGCAATACTAAAAATCAACTAAATTGTTTGCATCTAGAAAAGTTGGAATAATTGATAAATTTATCTAACCTAATGCAGAACATTCAATACCATATGCTTTTACTAAACAGGGTATATAATTTTTTTAGTAATTTGTTCTTGATGGATAGTTTGTAAATGAGGTGTGTTGCCAGTAAAATAGCTAATGAATTTCAGCATGATGATTTATGTACCGTGTAATCCATGATGACAGATGGTCTTAAAAGTAACTATAAATAAAACAGTAGGTGTTTACTCTGGGAGTGCTGGTGTTCTAGGAAGATGTGGTGATTTGCCAGTGTTTCCTGCCTTAGATTTGTAAAGTTCTTCTCCTTAAAATGGATTTTTCTGTTTTGTACAAAGTCAACAAATTGTTTTAACTCTGTCACATCAGCGTCCACAGTTTCCCAAAAGTTGAAAAGAAATTTTAGAAGTTTGACAACTTTATAACACCATTTCTTCTGGCTGTTTTGTTTTAAAGTAGGGATTGAGCTGCTGTCTACAGAATGGTATTTTTGTTAGGCTGCTTTGTTGTCATGCCTGAATAATAAAATCTTTATATAAATGGTATAACAGGTCTATAGGTAGGGTAGTTTTTTTGCATCCCAAAACAGTGGTAGTTTTTATAACTGAAGTGTGTTATTTGTGGCTGCTGCTTTCTGGAGCTCTGGTGTTCAGGTGTTCAGGAAAATATGTTCTGCTAGAGTGTAGAGCTGGACAGTCCCAAAGCAGCTGTTGACATTTCATATTCATCTACCATAGCAGAAATGAA
>VZTL01069508.1:2857-18179 GCA_013400535.1 Scopus umbretta | reverse complement strand
TTTTTTTTTTTTTGAAATGAGAATGGTGCAGAAGCTTTGAAAAATACAAATTCATTAAATTGCCCCCTTATGGTGTCCTGAGTGTTGGAAGGAAGACACCTGCCCAGTGGCAGTCCATGCTCTGCAAAGACTTATGTACCTTCTGAACTTTAAGTGTATAAAAACACCCTCCTACATATTTGAAGCTAAACAAACAAATGATATATCATACTGCAGTGGACTGCTAAAATGTCTGAACTAGAGCTGTGTAAAGTATCTCAGGTACAGGAATTGGCCACCTAGCACACAGGGAAGCTTGTAATGAGCTAATTTATCTGGTTTCTTAACCTAGCTAAGCTCAGCAGTCCTTAGTCTAGATTACCTTCATTATTTAAAGGCAGCCCATGTATGACTGGCTCAAGTATCTTTTCAACAGACCACAGTGTATGGTATAGACATGCTATTTTAGCAGCTTTTGTGGGTAGTTCATGGAAAATTCACCCTTAGGTATGGTTTCGATTACACAGCTGTTTCACAGACCCTCCTCTGAGGTATTTACAATGGCAGCAGCGCTTCCCTAGTGATTATCAGTTGGCAGTGGGATACTTCACTGAACATTATATACAATCATCCCTGACCCCAGAGAGGTCCCCAATGTCTGGGGCTGTTCCTGGCTGCCCTCCACGCCCCCCTACCTGTCCTGCTCCCTCACTGGGGTGGTGGGACAAGCCCTGGCTGTGAGGTCCTGCCGTGCTGTCCCCATGGGAAGCCCCACTGCTCCTGGCTCCTGGTCTGCAGGGCTGTCATGGAGCCATGACAGTTTTAAGAATTAGGACTTCAAACTTAAAAAGTTTTGCAGATTTAGTAGGCTTAACAAAAAAAACCTTAAGTTTCAAGTAGGTTGCAAAATGGTTCTCAAGAGTGTATAAATGCTGTCTTTGCATAACATTGCTTTTTGGCTTCCAAATTTAATGTCCTTTTTGCATTTTTGCATGGACGTTTAGCCCCCTGCATTTGTATTTATTCTTTAAGTGTTTGTTTTATCTCTGCTGCCCAGAGAAAATCTGAAATATAATAAACTGATTGACAAAATGAATTTAAGATTATGTATACATTCCCTTGAGCAACTATTTTGCTTTCCTGAGCACACTAGTCAAAATCTTGTTTGAAGATTCAAATAGCAGTGTTCTGAAAAAGTATGAGAATAGTAGAAGAATACTTTATATAAGGCAGGAAACTCTGGACAAGGCCTAAATTAAGAGAAAAGGAACTACAGGTACCTTGCTTTTAATCACTGACTCTCAGAAGTAAAGTATCTGAAAATTATTCTACTACTAGCAATCTGTGTAAAGAAATTTACTAGGGCAAGGAAAAACATATCAGGTTATGTTTCTTTGTTGATAAGAACAAAGGTTAAATTACCACTGTATGTTTTTTTGGTTATCAATTCTGTCCTAAAACTTCATTTTTTAAATTTAATAGCTATGATATTGATTCTATGGATGGAAAGTTTCATCATTTTTATTCTTGTAATATCTATTTAATTTCAGAAAATACATGTATACATCGAGGAAGGGATTCTTCTTTTCACACATAGGGTTTCAAAAGGATGTAAATCCCTCAACCTGCACTTAGTTAAGTAAACTCTTGGTTTACTGTAGTGTAAATAAGAGGATAATCAATTCCATATATCCAGTGAATTACAGTACTATAGCAAACATAATGTTGCTTAGTGTGTGTGCTGAAAAATGCCACTTATTTACAACCTGCTGTCAGTCCTTTTTCTTGATCTTTCTTTACTGTACATACAAGAGATGGTCTGTAGATTCTTCTTGTTTTGTATTTATTGTAATGCTTATAAAACTTTACTAAATTTTTATAAGCACACTTTATGAAGTTTTTGATAGGTATTACAATGAATATCAAACAAGAAGAAACAGGCTGGAATTACAGACTTTGTGGGAATTAAGACGCTAAGCCTGCCTCTCACAAATATCCCTTGGGTAGAATTTCTAAAAGCAACTCTTGGAATAAGGTACCCAGTTTCTATTGATTTTTCATTAGACGCTTAACGGATGTAGTGCTATAAAACCTTGTTTCTATCTTTTATGAAAAAATAAACCTAATGAATACAGTATAATGCACTGAATTTCCCAAATTAGGTCCATGCATATGGTCTACCAAAAAAGGCATACGTAGCATGTTTACCTGTCACACAGTGTTTTTAGTTGATGCTTTATGGGTACACTGTGTTCTTCATTAGTTTAAAAAAATATTTTGGAACCATCAGTATGGTGACAAGTGCATGCAGATTTTACAGCTTTCCAGGCTGACTTTTTGTTTTAAAGAGAAAGTGGTTTCATAGAGTTAGGTCTTTTCATAGTGCCACTTCTCAACTTAAAATGTTTAGAAGAATTCTGAATTTTTAAACACTAGGTGTACATATATATCTGCTTAGCAGAACTAAAGAACACTCAAAACAAAACAAAACCCTCCAGTAGTGCACCATGGCCCTGACCTAAAAATAGCACCTTGCAAACTCCAGGACTGAAGCTGAAATATGACACAGCAGATATATTAGAACTAGTTTGCAGTTGTGAGTGTAACATCTGTAATGTGAACATTCAACTTGCCACAAAAAGTCAGTACAAGTACAGTGACCACATTCTCTGTGCTTTGTGGTCACAGATGTCCTGCCAGCAATTCTCCAGGTGAGGGTCAAAAGCTAGCTCAGGTACTTTCTCAATCCAGAAGCAATGCCAGCCCCTCTAGTATGCTTTTCGCAGCTTTTCTTCCCCACAGACTCAGTGAACTATGAGCCTGAGATTTTCTGTAGACGCAAACCATTAACTATCCTGTTGTGTAGCTGTTTTGTGCTACGGAAAGATCAAACAGCTCAGACAAAGAAGAGGCATTTAATCCACACAATACCCTTAATAACTCTCCCAATGTGGTTTCTGCATGGCATTCGTAATTATTTTGGACAGTTTTGCCCTTAATGCTTATGTAAGGATAAGCCTTATGTGCTTGCTATTTTCACATCTCCTAATACCTACAACAATTCTTTATTTAAATCATAGTGGAATAAATGACATATAGTATAAGGACCAGGCTTACCTATACTAGCCATTTGTGTCCAGAACAAGTCAGAAGCTACCATAGGCAAATGCATGCTAAGGGTTAGGATCAACAGTCAACCAAATATAACTACTCTGCTTAGCTAGAGATCCTGACTTCATTATGACGACACTTCTTTCTACCAAAGTCCACACAGGGAATGTGGCAGAAACAGCTACTGCACTTTAAATTTACACTGTAGCATGCTGTATACTAATAAAACAAGTCAAGGTTCCTGAGACTGTGCAGTTCTCTCCTTGATGTTTTGTGTAGAAACATGGAGCTGGAAAGGTCACAGTGCTGTACTGCTGCTGGCCCTTCTGCCAGATGACAGGACCCCTCCTCCAAGGGGCTCAGCTCCTCAGTGGTAGTTCAGTACTCAGTCCTGAGTGGTGGTTCCTCCTGTCTCACATCACCCACTGTGCCCTTGTCGTGTTACCTGCCACAGTGCTGTCTCAATGAGAAAAAAAAGACACCTAAGATGTCTACCCAACTTCCCAAGGTACATAAGCCATAAATTTCTGTTTAAAATCCAGGAGTGCCTGGTGGCATGCATTTGGAGAAAGCTTTCCACACTCAGGCCAAGGGTAAATCGCTGTTCTGCTTGTCTTCTCTGATGGGAAGCAAAGAACATTGCTGCCTTGCTTTTTGCAGATTTAAAGCCGACTTGTCAGCTCTCATTGCTGTTTTCCAGCTCCATATGGGTATGGGAGAGACTGAGAAAAATCAAGCCAGATTTATGACTAAAATTTACCGGTCTCATTTAGGGGTGAAATGTTGAATAACATCTCAATGCTAGCAAAAAAGCCTAGCAGTGTTGCAGTTCCTAAGAAAAAAGCTGGATGAAAACCTTTTACTTTTCTCCCCCGCGATAGAACTGCATACATAATAGAGTGCTTGCCAGTATTAGCTGTACTGAGAGATATATCTATTCCAGTAAACCTTTTACTAGAGTAGGCTAGACCTCAATTTCACTCTGCTGAAGCTCATGAAATCAATGACCACCTGCAAAGACAGGCACTGGAAATAATCACTGAGAATTATGCTAAATCCTCCTGGAGTTATGAGATTATGGGAGAAGCTCAGTCTACATTAAAATATGCATATACTCCAGCTCTTGGAGTGGTTGCAGAATATGGCAAAAAGCACAATGTGGCTAGTAAAAGGAAAAACAGCAGACCCTAAAATGTTATGAAAAAGCAAAGATGAAATGAAGGTTGCTTCCTTGTTCAACTCTTTCTGTTACTACAGTAAGACACTGACATAATGGTACAAACAAGAGGTTATGAACCTGGGATATAACCATGGTCCTAACCCTCAGCCCTTCAACATCATCTGGCATGCAGACATCACTCAACAAAACCATTATCAGCTCATTCCAGGGACAATTGATTCTGTATGAGCCATTTGCCTCTCCAAAACTCACATTCCTGCACAGAGAAAAAGTATGACTACATATAAATGATATATATATACACACATAAGTGTGTGTAAAGGAAAATATATCATGCCAGATCCAACCGCCAGAGATAGTTGAGGCTGCTGCTCCATGTACCCAGATTCAATCAGCAGTGAGAGTGAAGATGTATTCCCAGCAGGCACATGCACACAAAGCACACATATACACTACATATATACATATATGCAAATGTATAAATGCATATCTATATACACACACACATATACACACGTACACTTGTGCACATGGTCACACACAGATATCACAGACACACACTCAGAGCACCCATGCAAACAGAGACAACACCAACAGCATCGTCATGCTCCCCTCTCTGGCTGGGCAGGATGGAAGCCCACTAGTGAAAATATATACACATACGTATGTACAATATGTAAGCAGGATCCCTCCAGCAGCTGCATTCAGACAGTCAGACCAGTAGCTGGCCCCTGGATCCCAGTCTCCCCAGTTGTTGGCACCTGGACATACAAGCCCACAAGGCCATAGCCCCTCTTCAGTTGCTGGTACAGACCATCACACACACAGAGCTGCCCAGGACTTCCCACGTCCCATACCTGACATTCCTGTGCTCTCACTCCTAGAGATACACAAGCACTCTCACACCCAAAGCTTTCCTTTAGACACCCACTCATCACTCTGGCTCCCAGGCCATTGGTTAGTCCAGACTGATCTTCACTAGTGCTTGCACACTTGTGCTCCTTCCACTTGCTGTCACCACAGACACATGAGCTGTCCAGCTTGTGGTCTGACCACAGTTGCTGCAATGAGAACCCCATACACACATGTGTACACACATGGAGTCCTCACCCAGGAAACAGTTTGAAAAGAATATCAAGGAATTCCAAGAAAGGAATCTAGCTCATTCTGGATGTCATCTCTAAGCAAGTGGAGGAAAAGAAGGTTATCAGGAATCGTCAACATGGATTCGCCAAGGGGAAATCATGCTTGACCAAACTGATAGCCTTCTCTGATGGCATGGCTGGCTGGGTAGATGAGGGGAGAGCAGTGGGTGTTGTCTACCTTGACTTCAGCAAGGCTTTTGACACTGATTCCCATAATATCCTCGTAGGGAAGTTCAGGAAGTGTGGGCTAGGTGAGTAGACAGTGAGGTGGATTGAGAACTGGCTGAATGGCAGAACTCACAGGGTTGTGATTGTCAGTGCAGAGTCTAGTGGGAGGCCTGTATCTAGTGGGTTTCCCCAGGGGTCAGTACTTGGCCCAGTCTTGTTCAACTTATTGATCAGTTACCTGGATGAGGAGACAGAGTGTACCCTCAGCAAGTTTGCTGATGACACAAAATTGGGAGGAGCTGATACACCAGAAAGCTGTACTGCCATTCAGGGAGACCTGGAGAGGCTAGAGAGTTGGGCGGAGAAGAACTTGATGAAGTTCAACATGGGCAAATGTAGCATGCTGCACCTTGGGAGGCATAACCTCATGCACCAGTACAGGCTGGGGGCTGACCTGCTGGAAAGCAGCTCTGTGGAGAGGGACCTGGGAGTCCTGGTGGATGACAAGTTGACCATGAGTCAGAAGTGTGCCCTTGATGCCAAGAAGGCCAATGGTATCCTGGGTGCACATTGAGGAATGCAGCCAGCAGGCTGAGGGAGGTTATCCTCCCCCTTTACTCTGCCCTAGTGAGGCCACATCTAAAGTACTGCATCCAGTTCTGGGCTCCCCAGTTCAAGCAAGATGAGGAATTACTAGATACAGTCCAGGGAGGGCTACAAAGATGATTAGGGGACAGGAGCATCTCTCCTACAAGGCAAGGCTGAGGGAGCTGGGCTTGTTTAGCCTGAAGAAGAGAAGACTGAGAGGGGATCTTATAAATGCTTATAAATATCTTAAAGGTGGGTGTCAAGAGGATGGGGCCAAACTCTTCTCAGTGGTGCCCAGCAACAGGACAGGGGTCAACAGGCACAAACTGAAGCAGCAGAAATTCCAGCTGAACATGAGGAAGAACTTCTTTACTTTGAGGGTGACAGAGCACTGGAACAGGCTGCCCAGAGGGGTTGTGGAGTCTCCTTCTCTGGAGATATTCAAAACCCACCTGGACAATGTCCTGTGCAGCCTGCTCGAGGTGAACCTGCTTTAGCAGGGGCATTGGACTAGATGACCTCCAGAGGTCTGCAATAAGAAGACAGGACAGACGGCTCTCGTCAGATGCAAGGCATGGCCATACAAACATACTGACTAGTAAACTATTGACATGTTCCCGACCCTTTTTGTTGCCTTACCCCTCTGTTTTCCCACTCTTGTTCCTCCCAAAATCACATAAACCCCTCCATTGTCCTGCCTGTGGTTCTTCCCCTAAACATCCCATAATAAGTCCTGTATGCTTTTCTTGCATCCCATAATGTGTTCCAGCCCTAGACAGCAACCCCCGTAGTCCGAAAGGTGATCTGGAAAGATGGTGCCAATGACCTGTGGTGATGGGTTTCATGCCTGGACATGGGCTGATGGCTCTGGCTGGCACAGTCATGGGAGGGGCCTGTACAAGGTGGTTATTCCTTGGGAGTCTGTAATTTGGGTTCCTGCCTGCCATTGCACCCTGTGCTCCTCTGGGCCTGTGGAGATGGAACTTTGACAGGCTGATGGCCCTGTGCTGAGCCTAGAAGTAGTCTGGCAGGGCATTATTTGGGCTCCTCCTCCTGTCATTGTCTGAAACACTTTGCAGCTATGCAGATGAGCTTTATCACATAACCTAACACTATGCAATATAGCATACAAGAATACATTGTATTTAGATTGGAGAGCAGTAATCTAAACAGAGCTTGATTTTGATTGTACCATCTCTTGTCATACATGGCCTCCCATGCTTCTAGTCAAAAAGTAATGATTTTAAATCACATTTGTATTTTTATGCACTTGGTTTTGGGATATTTTGAAAGAAGGGTTGTTTAGAAATAATTTTAAGTAGCTAGAGAGTGGGAAAATAGTGAGTAATGACAGTAATGAGTATAACACAAAGTGATGAGGAGTCCTGAGAGAATAACAGGCCCTGATCTCTGCCTTCATAAGTGGAAGAAAAGGCCAGGGTGTCTGAGCCTTGAAGCCAGGTTCAGTTCTGAGCTGATTTGGCTGATTTCTAGGATGAACTGCAATGCAGGTTGATAACACTAATGAATTACCAAAATAGTACCAAGTGACCCACTGTCTGGTGGAGATTTAGGAAGTTTTCTGAAAAATTACAAATTCTAGTCATGGTGTGAACTAATAAAATTGTGACAATTTTGAAATTTCTTCCAGACTGAGCACATAGCCTGCTTACAGAATCTTATCTTTTTCTCATGAACTTGATAAAATGGCAAAAGATTGAGCTCAGTGACAAGTTACACTTATAATAATAATTTTATTATACTTCTGAGATTTTTGAAGGAAAAGAGAACCAATTCTCTTTTAACTTTTTGTAGAGGACTAGTGTTTGGAGAATGGAAAATTACCAGGCACAGAAGAAAGGTGTTAAGGGTTTGAAGAGGGAGGGGAGTAGGTTATAAACTAGGGAAACTTCACAAAGACATACAAGTGTTGTGTAGGAGTGGAAAATAAATATGAAAAGACTTTCAAAGCAAGAAGATGACCATAGAAGGTTTGATTCCAGCCCAACAAGGAGGAAGAAACTCAAGCAGGAAATTATATGCAGGGTTTATTATTACTTGTGTTTATATGGTTCTTGAAATAATGGCAATGATTTCAAAATCTGGGAAAATTGTTGGCAGAGGAAGGGAAAGTTTCATTGTCACACACTGCATATCACTTAAAATCCCTAGACAGCCATGGGAGATTTTTTTTCAGTGGAAAGTGGATAGTGACTCACCTAAAGGAGTCAACTGAGCCCTGCTTTCAGTTAAGAAGCAGTGCTATAGCAAGGATAAGAGGTAACTTAAAACACACACAAAGTCTGGCTGGTCAGGACGTAGGGCAACAAAACAGCAAGTAAATAAGTGCGCAAGAAAGAATACAACAACATCTACCACTCTGTGGTCTTCACACTTCTGTCATTTTCCATACTTGGGGCAAGAGGTAAAAGGCATGAATTCCCTGCAGCACACTTACCTATGTGCTAGGGTAATTTTAATTCAGAGCTAGCTCTGTCTGCAGGCTTCCTGTTGCTCCTGCTCCCATGCCCTGGCATGGGCCCTGGCCCTGGATCCTGTTGCTGTCACCAACCTGGCCCTGCTCAGATGCTGCGGAAATATGCCCCACAGATGATGATGCTGCCTCTGCTGTGGTGGTCCTCAGCTCCCAGCTCTGCCTTTTTCCTGGAGCAGATCTGCTCTTGCTGCTCTCCAAGAACATGCTCTTTTCTGGCACAACTACAGAAGTAAACTAAACGGGACCAGGGCACAGGCTGAGCACTGGCACTTGACTATCCATAGTATTCAATTTTTAGCCTGGTGAGTGGTACAGTTTTGGCTGGGACCCATTTAAATTCACTGTGTGGTTGTGGACACGGTTTGGTTGTGGACATGAACCGTGGACCGTTTCCAGTGGCCTATTTGGAGGAGTTTGTTTTGAGAAGTAAGAGAGTTCTGGCCATATGGGTGTGATCCATGCAGCACCCATTGGCCTTGGGGACAGACGCAGGTTCCCGGCTTGTTTTGTCTGCAAAAATGTAGTTTCTATTGCCCACTGAGATATTAGGAAGTGATGGATTTCAGTGGCAACAAGGAAGACTTAAATCTGACATTAAGAAAATTTCTTTGAAGGCAACACTAATTAGGCAGTGGTTGAACTGACTAAGATGGTTGTGGAAGCTGTATAACTGGTGGATTTAGGAAGCAAGTTTATTCAAAATATCTTGTGAGGAGTACTGGAGTATCTATCCTACCTCGGCAAATGACAATGGACTGTTCTAAAAGCATATCTTTTTAAGGCTTATCTGTAGTTTTAATATTCCTGTGAATACGTGGATGTCATATGTTACATAAAGAAAAGTGGGAGAGGAAAGAAGAGAAGGCAATTTCTGAAAAACAAAGAATACTTGTGAGTGAAGGCAAAAAGAAAGGCTTCAGTGAGAAATAAGAAACAGGCACAGCTCAAGGAACAACTAACCATAGTCTAATTAAGAAAGGGAAACACAGATTGAGGGAGGAGAGGAACATCCGTGTGGCAAAGCCTAGGGATGGAAAACTAACTTAAATGAATAAATTTATGCCAATAGCTGAGCATGGGCTGTTTATTAAGGGTTAATGAAGAACATTTTGCAAGCAGCATTGTAGTAATTCTATTTAAAGCACTTGCTTTTTCTTCTGTCTATTCTGTCGCCTACTGAAAATTGCACAACTCTGTTCTCAAATACTATTATGAAAAAAGCAATCAACTCAATTGTCTGGGGTGTAATGATGTTGACTACCTCCTTCCAGCATTCAGAGAGAGAGAGAGAGAATCAGATAAATAACCTGGGACAAAAACACAAATCATTAGAATTTTTAATAAGCCTTCATCAACAGAAAGCTGAACACTGTTAGTTATATCTGCCAACTACTGCTCATGGTCCAGTGGACAGCACACTGCACAGGGAGCTAGGAGATTTCTGCTCTTCTTCCAACTCTTACACTCCTGCTGCATAACAGCTTAAACAGAACACGTGTTTCCCAGTAGTACAATGGAGATCATTAAGTAACATATATAGTGCTGGTGGTGTGGTATTCTAGGATAAAATACACCAAAATTGGGAGCAAACTTTCTTTGTTCTATTTCAGATAGGAATAGTGACCCTCCCAAATGAAGTGTTGTGACCTCATGTAAGACATGGGGTCACGAGCCTGGGGGAAATTCAGTTGCAGACATGGGGTTGTAAGTCTAGAAATAGAACCAGACAAGTATTTCTGGCAAGAGGTTGCAGGAAACTGAACTAGAAGTTATTACCATCAAGACTGCAGCTAGAACTTTCAATGTGCACAGAGTCCCTGAGAAAATATACGGGCAACCATAGTTTGAAAGCCTTTTAATGCCTCTGTTTCTGGTCCATTCTTAGTGCCAGTGCTCTGATCTCTCCAATTAGATTTTCCATGGGTTTTCTTTCTTGGCAAACCAGTACCAGAATTTAGTCCTCTTTAGGCTGTGCTGGAGATATAAAGCAACTTAAATCTGCAAAGACAAACTGTGAAAGATTACCTAGATAGTAGGAAAAAATATCAAATTGCAAAAAGCTTGAAAATTGACCACAGTCTAAATCAAAGGCATCATTAGATGTGGAGCAGTGTACAAAAATAAACCTTGCACTACAGCAAAGAATTTAAGCCCATGACACTGTGTCTATACTATATTTAATGACATCTTTTTTATGTTTGTCTAGATAATACATACACTTCAGCTTACCTGATCTGCCTTTCTACTTGTGGACTTTACAGCATGAAGTGTTGTCACGTCCATACCGACCTGTCAGCCTCACCTCTGTGCCTGGGAAATCATGGAACAGATCCTCCTAGAAGCTATGCTAAGGCATGTGGAGGACAAGGGAGGTGATTCGAGACAACCAACATGGCTTCACCAAGGGCAAGTCATGCTTGACTAACCTACTGACCTTCTGACAAGGGGTAATGGTTTTAAACTAAAGGAGGATGGATTTAGACTGGATATAAGGAAGAAATTTTTTACAGTGAGGGTGATGAAACACTGGAACGGGTTGGCCAGAGAGGTAGTGGAGGTCCCATCCCTAGAAACGCTCAAGGTCAGGTTGGATGAGACTCTGAGCAACCTGATCTGGTTAAAGATGTCCCTGCTCACTGCAGGGCGGTTGGGCTCGATGACCTCTAAAGAGCCCTCCCACCCCAAAGCATTCTGTGATTCTATGAAATGCATGCTGAATTTGTGATCGGTCTGTTTGTGTAGACCACAGAAAAGTCAAAATGGCCTTCCTCCTATTTGCATATTTGTCCTTCCACAGACCATGTCTCAGTAGCCACACAGGTTTTGATACTATAGCTGGTTTTAGGTCACTTGGAAAGGAAGTAAGCTTTATAACATACCACGCTAAGAAAACAACATGGAGACAGAGAAGCCCTTCTGGGTCAGATCAGTGTGCCCCTGCCTCCAACAGTGGCAAAAGGAGGGAAAGCACATGAACCTGGTTGCTCTCTGCAGCCATTCCCTTTTTACTCCCCCTTTGTACTCACATTAAGTTGTTTTTTAACTTGTTTAATCATGTTTGGGGATATGCTGATACTGCCTCCTACCAGTATATTCCTTTGGCAGTGAGTTCTAAAAATCTGCAACTCTCCATGTCTAGGTTTTCACTTTTTGACCTTGTAAACATTGTACTACAGAATTTTAGATATGTAATAAAAATCATGGCCTGTTTTTACCACTAACCAATGCCTTTGTGAACTCTTATCCATGCTTAGACTCAAAAAACTTTCTGTACAGCTCTACTGATTGTCTTTTTTTTTGGAGGAGGGTATGGCATACAGCTCGGCTCTTTGTGGGAGTACTATGTCAAGAGTAAAGGACAGTGCTAAAGAAAGTGATCATCTCCATCTCTTCCATAAGAAAACAGAGGAGAAATAGCACATCTACTTAACTGGGAGAATTTCACATGACTGATTCAGAGCAATTCATTTCAATTACTCTGATCATCAGATAAATAGCACATCTGGTAGTGTCTGCAAACTAATCATTAACAGGTGTGAATTGGTGTCTGCAAGCATATATTTCCTACTGAGTGGTCCTTTGTTCACTTCAGGACACTTCTTAATTAGAGACAAGTCTGAACCACAAGCCTTTACATGTGGATCTGTTCTTTGAACACCCCCAAAATCAGCACTTTGTATATCAGGTTGTTATTTAGAGAAAAGATCTCTCAAAAAAATCAGTTTCATGGTTCTGAGCAAGCATTCATTGCCCAGTTCTGACTCACTGGCATTAGTTTTGGATTTAAGCTTCTGTTTACAGCAATAATGGCACATATGATTCATATGATATGTTTACAGCCTGTGGTACTTATGGTAGAAATGACATCCATTGCTATTGTCAAGGACACATAAGTAAAAGTTTCCATTACAAATGTAGAACCTGCTGCCATTGTTGCTGCTGTATGACAGTTGTCATCTAAGTATTTAAGAAGAGACATTAAGAGACTTTAGGGATGTGATTAAAAAAATGGGAAAAAAAGTAAAACCAGAATTGGGATGTAATATATGTAGTAGTAGGTTTGCTGTCACTCTGTTGGCAATTTTGAATCTAGATGGAGGATATTTTTCCATTTTAGTCCCAACCCTTATGTGACCTACTGCAACTAAATTCCACATCTTGGTTTTAGAGATGTGTCTCAAGATTTACTCATACACCTGTGTGTAGTCATACACCAAAGCTGTGTGGCTAACTTTGCTAACCTGCTTTGAACATGGTTATGTATATTCTTTTGAATTAGGCAGTTTTAAGAAACCCTAAAGTAAATGCAAGCCACTAGAATATGTGAGCTTCTGAGCTTTTGTTTATGAAGATAAGAGCTTTAATATGAACCAAGAACATAGTTTGCATTAAAGTTTGTGAGTTAAGAAGATGATAGGAAAAAAAATAAAGTATATAAATGTTAGGATTTCATCCTTATTTACAAGGCTAGTATTGCAAAGTACCAGCTCTGTGGGAGAGCTCTTCTCTGTGAATATTAGTGTGTGTCTTTCTGGCAAGAGACAGCTGGTGGAGTATCAATTTAGGTTACAAATAATCCCAGCACAGTCAGCAAAAGTTTTACCTTATTTTGCTTTTTAACTCTTTTGTGATTTGTTTCTGACAGGGTGAAGCAAATTTGGAATTTGCAATTTAGGAGACATTATTTAGTTATTTCTGTTTCTATTCATTTTTTACTAGATAAATGTACACGGAAAACCTCAAATGGACAAGAAAAGACAGTTTAGGAGTCAATATTTAGGGAGAGGACTAAACTGCACAAAAAGATCATGGAAAGAAACATTTTTGCTTGTAGAGCAGGTCAAGCAGAGTTCTTTTAATGCCTGAGAATATCCTAAGATAACCCACCAGCTAAACACATGGTATTTGTAACACATGGCTTTTCTGATCATTTAGGCCACAGAAGAAATTAGCTCAGGAAACTATAATGCAAGACACAAACAAGAGATCAAGAGACCACAACAACCATAAAGAAGATATAAATAGTGAAAGGTAAGGTGAGAAACCAAAGACTGAGAAGTAGCTAAGGCTTAGTAGAGGTCCTTTTTTGATGAGAGAGAGGTGATCTTGTTAACAGAGTTAAGCAGTACCAAAACTCAGCTTACTAGTTAACAATACCAGAAAATATCCCAGAGCTTTGGATCTGGTTCTCTCTAGTGTTAAATCTTTAGTATGCTGTCTGGCCAACTAGCACGTTCTCCAAAATTTCCAGGCATGAGTTGGGAGTTAGCACAGCCAAAAGATAATTGTCAGTAAGTGATTTGGATATGTCCACTTTGTTTTAGAAGTTTGAATGTATACAGACCTGGCCATTTGGTCTCATGCACTTGCATGTTTTGTTTATGATATAGATGTAGCCACAAGCTACTTAAACTCCGTGCTCATCATAAGGTAGAGAGTGTTGCTGATGTGAGCAGAAATGCTGGGCGATTGTGTGGGCTATCAGACAACTGTGATCATATTTGCTCAACCAGGCAAAATGAGTATAAAACTGCTATTTTGATTTGGGGGCATTTTATACTCACTTTACACTGCTGTGTCTGCTCAATTTCCAGGAAAATGGGAATGGTGTCTTATGATCCAATGACATGGAGACTGAGAGCAGAAAAATGTTAGAGAAAAGAGTTCATCTGAGTTTTGGGGTTTTTTTTATTCTTCTAAAATGTCATAATTTTCAAGTCCTTCTTCTTGGAACATTCTGGACATAGACTCAAGTACACTTGTTCAATTTAAAAAGCTGAAAACTGTTGTGATATATCAGCAGACTACTGAAGCTTCACTATGGCGTGTATATGAAGCCCCAGGAAGTCAATAACAGCACACAACGTAATAAATTTGTATGAAATTCAGAGCAAGGGGGAACAAAACTTGTGTTTCAGTAAAGTTTAAAGAGGTAAGAAGTTATTAATACTAATAAATAAAACCACAATTTAGTGAAAGATCACAACATATTGATTTTTTTTCTTCTGTTTTTAAGCATACCCAGCTTAACTATTTTGCAGAGTTAACAGAGTAATAGATTCAGAGCACAGTAATAGAAATTTCTTCTTCCCAAGGAGAAAATATACTTAGAAGAATGCCAGGATAACGTAGAAAACAGATCTCCATGGAAGAAATTGAAGAATCCTCTGGCATACAAAGACTAAAGATGCAATTTGTGTGGTGTGAAAAAACCTTTTCCTGAGGTTCTAAAGTTTGCCCTTGATTATCTGCAGAATGAAATAGAATGTGTGTATGAGGCAGAGCACATCATGCACTGCGAGCAGGAAAGTCAGTAATGGGTGGGAAACTACATGATCTAATCTGCAGACTGCACATTTTCAAATGCCACAGTCTCAATTATGTTGAATTCAAAGCAAAATTGAAACTCTCCCTGTTCCTGAAAATCCCATCCTATCAGCCTCTATCTGGATTTGCTTGAAGAACCTTCTAAATAAATAATAATAATAAATAAAGGAGTTGGGTTAAGTTATATATATGTTTTTAAAACAGCTATCGTTATTTGAAACGAAATGGGGGCTTATGGCATGGACATTCTTTTGTTAAAGTTAATGTACCTTGAAATCTTTCAACTGAGCACAGCAGACTGTCAAAGGTGCTTAAAAAAATAGTCCA
>VZTL01069507.1:0-44447 GCA_013400535.1 Scopus umbretta | reverse complement strand
GTTCCTGAGCAGCGATCGCTGTCCCGNATGCCCAGTCAGTTCCTGAGCAGCGATCGCTGTCCCGCGGCCAACTCCCCGCAGTTTCTATACTCAGCATGACGCCATATGGTATGGAATAGCCTTGTGGCCAGTTTGGGTCAGCTGTCCTGGCTGTGCCCCCTCCCAGCTTCTTGTGCCCCTGGCAGAGCATGAGAAGCTAAAAAGTCCTTGACTAGTGTCAGCACTACTTTGCAACAACTAACACAGCAGTGTGTTAACGACATTACTCTCACACGAAATTCAAAACAGAGCACTATATCAGCTACTAGGAAGAAAATTAACTCTATCCCAGCTGAAACCAGGACACAGAGACAGTTCAGTAGAATGAAACCAGCACACAACCCCCAGTAGGGCAGCTTTTTGGGCTGCTACCAGCTCCTATTCCAGTGCCCGTGATCTAGAGCAGCATCCCATAATCCTCTGAAGGTCTGCCAGTGTGGGGGACAGCAGGGCTGTAGGTTTTTCATTAATTTAATACAAAAGGTGTAAGTAATATTTTTAGTCTCCATCTAGGAGAGCTAAATTGCAACATGTTCTTGTTGCTGCTGCCTCCAATGCAACCTACTTGTCTTCCCCAGCTCAATGCCTTTGTCATGCTCTGGGATAAAATCCTGCTTGTAGTTCACTTGGAGCTTCACTGCCATATGTGCAAAAGTGTCACCCTCCCCTATTGGCATGTTGATGACAACCAGGGAGACATTTCCTTCACAGCTTAGAAGAAAGATGTGCAGGAACTTCTAGAAAACCACAAAGTCATTAAGCAGGACTTGACAGGTGGAGTTTGAAACATCAACAAATTTCCATCTGGAAAAAGTCAATTATTGTCAATTTTCTTTTCTTTTATTCTAGCATGGAAAGTATTTTCACTGGAATAAAAAAAAAAAAAAAAAAAGACAAGCCCCTAGATAAACACCAGAAAGCTTTATGAAGTGGTGGATCTGGACCATGTTGTGCTTTGTAACTTTGCAGCTTTCCTCTTTGTCCTACCCAGACATAGCAACATCTCTTTATTTTTTCCCCTGGCAGGGCAAAACACTGACAGAAACAAAGTGCAATGTGACCTAAAAGACAAAATGTTTGTCTTCCTCTCCACCCCCTCATTTTGGTTGTAGTTAACTAACTTGTACTATAACCACTGTAATCAGAGTGTAGTTACACAGTTCTGCTGATACAGAATATTGCTGGACTTGGAGACAATAGTTTATTTTTACATCCCCAGAGACTTCAATTATTGGATACAAACTCTGCTGACACCAAAACTAGCACTATTTCTGTGGATGGAAGCAACACAAGTGAAGGCTTTTTTGGGTATGTGAGTGAGCATGGAGCAGAGAGGCAGGGTGCCCGTCCACCAGGGCTGGCAAAGACTCTAGGTTTCTTCAGTGGCTCACCTTAAAATACATACTGAAAAGTGGTGCAAGGGGGATACTGTATGATGTTTACACCTATCTGCTCTTTGATCATGTCCAACCCTAAGCCACAGTTTCAACATCTTTGCTCCATTTTGCTGAACACCTCTTTCATATGGGTAAACCTTGTCAAACACACAGCATGAGGAATAACACTGTAGAGCTATAGTTTTAAGAGTGGCAAGTTTTTCAGGGGAAGGTAGTTTCTGGGAAAAGCAGGCAAACCTTTAGGCACAGACAGTCAAAATTACACCAGTTAGCCTGAAGTCCTAAGGAATTTTTTTCTAAATCCCACCTCCTGCCCCGCACCTGAGCTGCACCCACAAGAGGTGACTGCAAGGTGGGACCCCACCCTACCCCCTGGGAGACACATGAACTGGTCTCCCAAAGCCACGAGGAGGAGTTCTGTGGCTTTTACTGCTGCAGGGGGAAATGTGATCCCCTGACCCTTCCCAGAGATTGGTAAAAATACACAAAAGGCTGACTGAATCCACCTGTCTGTTTAGCACTTAACCCATTTTTCCACAGTGCTATTGACTGAAACTAATTTACTTGAACAACCTTTCACACAAACATGGCTGTGAACAATTTCACAAAGAGTAAATCATTGCATCTCTCTGCCTTGATCAGGTTGACACATGTCATTCATGTGAAAACCCAAGGCAGATATGGCAGGGTGTGTTTGTATATTTGCCTACTTAATGCCTTTTAAGCTGTCATTTGCTAGTTATCTGTTTCAAGTATCTGGGCAAATGTAAATAAAACACTAAACCAAGTCAAAAGTGCAAAATTATTAATCAAGTTAGGCAAACAAATAAATCTTATTCTGGTGGTTGCCCACAGACACATTTCTAGGACTTGTGCAAATGAAGCCAAGGAGACATATAAGCTCTGTTCCTTATCAACCCAGTTTATCTCAGCTTCTTGTTTACTTGTCATTAGGTCTCAGCAAAAGATGAAACTGGATTGCAAAGGATGCACTAGGCCCATCATGTGCTTTGCTTTTAATGCTAACACCATTCATTAACCAAACAATGGATTGCTACGGTACAGTGGATAGCTATAGGTGCCACTGGGGAGCTAGCAGGTTTAGGCCTACATAGCTGGGTATGCTGATGTCAACCAGTTTTCTTAATGACTGGCAAGTCAAAGCCACTCCCCCTAATCTGCTGTAAGCTCTTGTGACAATCAGAGCGTATGGTGACAGCTGGGAAGTCGGCGTGCCGTGTCCTGCTCGCAGGGGCACAAGGCTTCCCTTCCCTTTCGCAGGGAGCCTGGACACATGGTGGATGGAGCCTGGGAACACCGCAGCCTGTGCGCTCTCACACCATGCCAGGTTGTGGATTTCAATCAATATGTAGTCTCAGTGGCACGGGGGAAGAAAAAAACAAGAAAAGGAAAAAAAGCCTGTTCAGGAGTCACAAGAGCAAGAAATAATCTATGTTATGACTTAATGTGCATAATGATCAAAATTGCCAGTTTTATGCATTATCTTTAGAAACAACGAAATAATGTATACTTAAAATATGCATTATTATTTAAGCTCAGTCGTGTCACAGCTCCTTTATTACACCTCACAGTATATTCCAGGAACCGCCTAGAAAGAGTACAATTGCTTAAGTGGGCTCATAATTTCTGAAACATTAGTATTTGGTATCTTTGCACATAAAATCCATTAATGTTAATGGAGGCTATGGAGCATTTGCAATAGCATAAGACTCAAACTGTTGCTAACCTATGACCTCTGCATGCTGGCTTTAGGGATGGCCAGGTTAACACACCCTGCTGATGGAAGACCCCCTCAAGCTCTTCCCTGGGTGGTGCATTGCTCTTCTAGCATAGCCCCAGTGCTACAGAAGCGTGGTGCAGTACCAAAGAAATAGCCAGGACCAGGTGACAAACTGATTCAGGTACTTTGGTCTACTCCAGTTGCTGATAGGAGTTAGGGCCAGAAATTTATTACAGCCTTCATGAAATTACAGCCTGTAGCTTACATTAAGGATGATGCTGAAACCCAACATCTCCAGGCTTTTGGCCGTCTCCAAACAGAAAAGGAGCATTTTAAACAAGTTATTTGAACATTCCTACTCTAAAAGCTTGGCAAATATATGACTTAATGTAATTGAGCATTAGCTGATGAGTTGTATGGGATTTCTGCACTCTGAGCTGCCTGGACTGTCATCTTAGAAACAAACTCAAGCTATGGATTGTTAGAAAAGGTCATTTATTAATAATTCTTTGCTTGAAAACACATTGATCCATATATAACCCCTTTTGGGGAATACTGGGAGCAGTATCAGATTAGGAGACCTCTTTTTTCTTTAGTTATCCCCACCTACCAGTTACCCTGGGGGAGAAAAAACATTTATTTCATCCAACAGATATTTCTGAAAGACAGAGCATAAACGGTTGAAATCACTGCATTTTACATTGTAAAAGATGAGTTCCACCATATGATCCATGATGGCAAGCATTAATTTTTTCTTTGTGAATACCTTTGTAAGACAGGGTAGAAGAAACAAGTGCTTTCCTCACACTTTTCCTACTAAGTCTGGTGTTCCAGAAAATTTCAGAAGAAAGGGGTTCAACCTGCATGTACCAAATGGAGTACAAATTAGAATTTTTCAACATCTAACAATGAGATGCTTAGAGACACAGGCTGTATGCTCTTCTACTTCCCTGCTTCTGCTTCCCTGCTGATTAAAACAAGTTTTAATCAGGAAAGAGAAGCAAACTTGGTTTTCTATCAGTTTCTATCAGTTTAACTCACATTAAATGACAGCCAAATCCCTCCTTCCTTTGCTTGTTTTCTTGCTTTTTCTAGCAATCTGAAAGTTACTGCTGTTACAAAGTACCGGTGTCACTAGCAATGCATATAACAATGATACATGCTTCATCTCTTCTTCAACATATACTATTGGTATTGACCTGATAACTGAGGCAGAGCCTTCACTGTTAACATCCTTCTCATTTGCTGTGGCATTATTTTTTTGTCTCCTAGACTGGTCTAAAATAAAGAAAGGAAAAATTTAGAAAACAAAGTTACAGTTTTATTTTTAGTTCATGATTGGCAGGGACAGTAAGGTTTAGCATGTAAAAAGTTTCCCACCTGAACAGCCAGCATCTTAAGCCCTATTTACAGAGCTTCTCATGTTTTTTCAAGGTCTAGACTAGTTTTTAAATAGCTGCGTTCCTATGCAACACTTGGGAGCACTGGCTTTTCAGAAGGCAGCTGGAGGTCATTTGCTAGCTAGAAGAGTGATAGCTGGCCTGGAAATCTGGGTTGACAAGTGATACTTGTCATTAGCAAACAGACCTGCTACAAAAGCAGTGGGCTACCAGGAGTATCTTTTACGGTGTCATTCTTGCAACCCAGAGCAACGCTGTAGGCATTTTGCTGCAGTGGGTGATCATCCTCTTTGGAAACTCATCAGCTGCAGAGGCATCTGATGCACAGACCCATCTGTCCCAAAAAATCACTTGCTGCTCTTGTACCTCTTCCAGGAGGTCACCTGTCCTATGCTGGTGGGAGCTTCCTTTTCTTTCTTGCGTCCATCATAACCTCTTGGAAAGCTGGGAACCCAGGCTGCTAAGGGCAAATCTGATCAGACCACCTGATGCCCTCACACCATCTGAATACCTTCCTGTGGTATTTGTCACCCATGCTCTGGAAGCAAGTGCCCACCACACTGGGTGCCTGTCTCTCCCAGTTTCCCCAGGCTGGAGGGCTCCCTGCCTGCGCATGCTGGTGTTGGGGTGCCTATACCTCCCACACTGGGAGGCCCCCGAGCTACAGCAGAGTAGCACAGTGGTGGTGAACCCAAGCGAAGGAGGTGGAGGGTGGCCGTGTGTCCCCTACAGCCCCTCACGGGTCATGTACTCCCCCAGGAAGAAGCAGGCAGCTCTCTGCCCAGTTGCAGAAAGCTGGAAGTTTTCAAACTCTCGTCCTGTCACCGGAGTCATGTCTGTATAATTTCTTTCTTGCTTCTGTCTGCCAGTCTATCTCGTGCTGTCTTGGTGGTGCCTGTTGCCTTGTTACTGCTGTTGGCACTGGTCTTTTATTTCTTATCAGTGCTAGGAGCTGCCTGTTTTCTTTCTGGTTTCATACAGATCTAAATCCTACACTAATCTTTCTTTTATCAGCAGCAAAGCTTGCAGATACCTCTGCCATCAACCTACACTGAGTTTGGCTCCATATTCACTTGTCCTCCATTTTTAACCCATGTGTAAATTACTTTAGTATATTAAAGTGACAACATTGAGAAATTAATTTTTCTTAAGTTTTCACAATACAGCTAGTTTTTCAGTATAATTTTTCCTTACTTTTTACCAAAATGATTGCTATAAATATGCAAACACTGATTTAGGAAAAATGCATTTTAAAAGTCATATTTATTGCTCTAATGTTTTCCGATTTCAGTAAAAATTCTTTCCATTGTCACTCTGTTTTGAATCTTTGACATCTACAGAGAACTTGGAGAATTGTCTCTTGGTATCAGGGGAGGCTCTTTTTGCTGAACAGTTTGCAGAACAAGAAACTCACCCTCCTTGGCAGCTGCCCGAAGACAGACTGAATGTTGAGGGAAGCTTACATAAAGAAGCACTGGCACAGTGCTAAAAACTGCTGAGTTGAGGGAAAAACCACTATCAGAACTGCAGTCTTCAGAAAGGAAAGACAAGTCCCAAATATATAATACTGTGTTCTTTCACCATCTCTACCTATGGGCTTCAGAATCCCTGTATGACAGCTGATATTAATGACTCTTCTTTAGTTCATTTCACTTCACTTTTCATAAACATTTGCCAAGTCTCTCTGTCTTTTATAGAAAAAAAAAAAAAATCTGTCTCTTATCTAACTTGTTTCTGCAGTCCCTGCCACATGACTGTGTCCATGCTAGTTTCAACCACAGGTATGATTCTAATAAGAAAACAATGACTCTCACCCTTGTTTTGGTGTCAGTGCTTCATCGTTGCCCATGTGAAATCATCATAATGGGTACATATTTTCTGAAACCTGTGTATGAATCAGCTCAGCAAAATGTTTTAAAGAGATTGCATGGTCCAAAGCTGACTCCTTTCCTCCTGAGCTGTGACACAGCTATAGAGTGGACACTTGATGGACCTCTCCATCTACCAGGTTATGAATGGAGAAATCTCTCTCCACTGACATATTCTGCAGTGAGAAGACATCCAAAGATATATTCGCTGTTCAAACTCTGTTAATTGTTGGACAAGCATCCCAGAAACATCCCACTCCTCCATAGAGAGC
Organism: Scopus umbretta; assembly: GCA_013400535.1. Lineage (NCBI taxonomy): Eukaryota > Metazoa > Chordata > Aves > Pelecaniformes > Scopidae > Scopus > Scopus umbretta. The sequence goes on along the minus strand of VZTL01069507.1, from coordinate 37,730 downwards.
CAAGGAGCTGAGTTTGATGTGCCATTCCTTGGGGTTGTGTATCTTCTTGTTCTGCAAGAACTGTAGGAGAATTGTGCTTTAAAGTCCTGACTTGTAAATGGAACATCATGTTCAGTTTCTTTTCAAGTATTTGTTGGCAAAAGAATTCTTATTTATCATAGATAATTGTAATCTGAATTCCAGTTTTAATCTTTCAGACATCTTTTAGACTTTCTTTTAAAAAATTATCTGTTTCTCTTTAGTTAATGTGGTTATTGGAGTATCTTTTATACTGCCTAATTTAGTTTTCCTTTAATGTATCTAGAAAAGAAGTTGGGGTTTCAGCCTCCCTCAGGAGATCTAAGATTAACTGATTAACAGATAATGTCAGTAATGGAATTTTAAATCCAGCCAGAGGCAGTCCAGCCAGGAAAATTCTGATAGTTTTTATTTGGTTTCATATTTATTTAATCTTTGGCTTTGTTTTTCTTCCTTCTTTTTAAGGAGGTCATCAATGAAGTGGCAACTAGTAAGAAGAACTTGTTCAAAGCACCATTGATGTGCTTGAAGAAGCACAACACTCTCAATAAATTCTCTGTGTAAGGGAACAAGTGTCTGGAGTTCATCAGCATATGGGTGTTCAGTGTTACTGCCAAGATTAGCACCCACACACATACAGGCTATGTCTACTCTTGTCAGGATATGTCTATTCAAAGAGGCAGGATATATTAACTCCAGGAAAATTTCATGAGGAGGTGTCAAAACAGCTTCTGTATTGATTTACCTCTTGTTGACTTAGAGCAGGGATGGCATGAACTCATAGTGCTCTGCACCTAAGCAGGTAGATGTGCTTATAGACAGCCTGGTCATCAGCAGGGAATGAATATAACTCTGTCATCACCAGACATATGAATTTTTTAGTGGGTTTCAACACAATGTTAATACTCTGGACAGTAAAAAAAGTATTAGAAGACATAATTATAGGAACAGTCAATAACTAGTAATTTTTATCAGTATTCCTATAATACCCATTATATTTGAGGTAGAAATCTATGGATGTCTAAATTCTTTAATATGGCCTCAGTTCAGGAAAGTACTTAAATCCATTAAACTTAAAAGGAGCTCAGTTTCATGATTAACTTTGTTAAGCTCAGTACTTAACTAAAGCACTAACTCACCTGAATAGGATAGAGGAGTCTCAGCTTAATTACCTCACAACATCTATTGCATTTTAAACCAGAGCTTAGTTTAAGATGCTGCTTCACTTGACAACAGGGAACAATGGTGACAAATCAGTCCCCTACATAGTGACTCTGTTTGATACAGCAAAGAAACAGAATATGCCTTAAAGCTGATGTTTTACAAGTAAACACATATCACCTGTCAGACACAGGTAAAGAGATGTGGAAGGACCCACTTGAAATATAAACTCCCTATTATGTTAAATTTTCCCTTTCAAAACCCAGCTTTGATGAAAACACACTTAAAGTCATGTTACACAATGTACTGCAATACAGATCCTAGTTGGAGGTGACAGTTTACTGATCAATTCCGTACAGTCAGCAAAATATATTTTTAAGGGTATAAGTAGAGACTATAGTTTGGCAGCTGCTCATGGTGTTGTGTTATAAACAAGATTCTGGGTCCAACCTTCTCTCCCTTGTACCAGACCAGCAGTGCAAAGCCAGAAGGCAGCTGCCTTCAGTGTTCCACTGCTGCAGCCTTCGGGCACAGGGGACCACGATGCTTAAATGTAGACTGAGATATTAATTTCTCCTGGACAGACAGAGGCCATCAGGAGTAGAGAAAATGTGTGCTGACCCCAGAGTGGACATCCACCTTCCTGAAGGATTGATTTAGCCAGTGACACATAGAGGAGCCCTCAATAAACCAAAGAGAAGTTTTACGCAAATAGTCAATTTTCCATCAGGTGAACAAAGAAAGAAACCAGAACAGAAAAACAAAAAGACATGGCATTTCTTCAACATAATATTTTTAGAAATTTTTTTGACAAATGAATAAAACTAATGAACTAGATACAATTGGGAGAATGTGTGTTATTGACCTGAATTATGACATCTAGCCTTTAAGAGGGAACACAAAGTCAAATCTGATAACCAAATGCTAGTTCTGAATTATCAACTTTTTTTTAAAGACTACAGACATCAATATTTCCATAGTTAAAGAAAATAGTAATGTCTAAATCTTCAAAGTGTCTTGGGAGGCTTGGGAGGCTGATCCAGTTAAAGGTCATATGAATTGCACAGCTAAAATCCTGGACTCGACTTTGAAAATGTGACGGGGTCAAGGGAGAACAGTGCAGATAAAAGGAGCACTTACACTGAGCTGTTCCTTGTCACTAGAAGTTTTTTTTTTTTTACACCCCTACCCCTTGTCTTCCTACTTTGTTTCACCCCCTTGTACAATTCTCCCTCTCAAACAGTAAACATCTTGAAAGTCCTGGCAAAAAAACTTGAGACAGATAAACTATCCATTAAAATTAAGTGGAATGCTTTGATATTTGCCTAAAGAGGAGGAGGAATCAAGCTCTTCTGTATCAGAAAAAGGTAAAAAAGAAACTTAAGAAGGATGCCTCTGGCTATCCTGTCATTTCAGGTACCTTCCAACACCCACATATTTTGGTCCTCACAAGTGAAGCAGTGAGATTTTTACCCAAACAGAAGCCCCCACCTTTCTAGCGCAGATAGTCATCTGGCTAAAGTTATAAAGAACAGCACAATTACCCCTTCTCTTGGGCCCCAGCTATATTTTACAGGCACACACTCAGGCTAGAAACAGTCCAGCAGGTTCACACGCTATCAGTGCTGATTGTTGTGTTATTCTTGTAAATGTGAAAAAAAAATTACGGGTAAACAAATATGAAATAAAGTCTCAGATCCTGGAAAGAAGAATCCAAGTTGACTTTAAAAAAAATGTTTTCTGTGTTCTAGGACAGGCTTAGGTGAAAAATTTTCCAGTCCGTATCTATGCTTCTCACCAGCTATATGTTTTTGTTTTCTTGGCTGCAACTATTGTCCTTTGTCTTCTGTTTTTTATTCAGGATTAATTTGATTAATTTGTGCTACTGGTGGGAAAGTAGGAGTTGATGACATAATAGAAATCTTTTTTACATTGTATAATGTTTTTTTAATTATTTTATATAGCTCTGTGTGTGTGTGTGTGTGTGTGTAAGAATATGCATAAATAAAATATTGAAAAGTTTTTCAGGGGACGAATGAAGACTGCACTAGCACTGTGATAAACTCAACTTTCTAGAAATTGCCTAGATTGCAGTCAGCTGAAATAGCTCACGTTTGTAACAACAGCAAATTGCAATCATCTGATTGTTCTCAGGTGCTCTTTAGGGATTACATTTAGAGTTCTCAGGCCTATTGATGGTGGATATACACCATATCCAGGAGCTTGAAAAAATATAAGCTACAGAAATAGCTCATTGGCTCACTGGCTGACCCAAGGGGTCAAGCCAGTGGAAAATCAAAACCTGCCTAGTTAACTCTTTGATCACAAGACTGTGGGTGCCTCTCAACTTAAAGCTTGGGTTGAAGCCCATTGACATCAAAACTGAAGTAATCAGGCTTTGCATAACCAAATAATGACACACCCTGAGCAGCCAGAACTGGGTGGGGGGCATGGGGAAGGTGGAGGTAATTATTTTCATAGAGCAGGAAAAGGGGCTCCCCAAGGATCTGTTGACAGCACCAAGCCAAGACTGAGCTGCACCTGGAATGGCTGGAGTCTGAAATCAGGTGCTGTTTATTAGCATTGCCTTGTCAAAAAGAGCTTACAGGAGAGTAATTTATTTTGTTTATATTAAACAGTCAACAAGGAAAAGAAGAAAATGTGCTGTTCTGCAGGTCAAAATATTACTTATTACTCTAATAAGCACTTAACACTTTTTGAGAGAGCAGCATAGGCAGACAAGGGATTTTTTTCTGCAGTGCTTTAAGTCATTCAGTTGATTTGTTGCCATTTACTGCAGTTGTGTAATGGCTATAAAACTGGAAAAAACATAAAACATAAAAGAAAGGTGTTGAAGTCAGTCTTAAGGTACTAAATTCCTGACAGCAGCTTGTAAAGCAGTGGAGATTTAGGTGTTGTAAGATGACGCTGGAGGTTGTGGTAGGTGACGGAAAGTGCTGAAGTGATGAGGCTATGACAAACTGGAATTATGCAACTCTGAAAAAAGGACCTGGGCACCTCCTGATCCTTGTTTGTTCCTAGGGGCACCAATGTTTCACAGAAGCTTTTCATTTGACATGAATGGTCTTCAAACTTCTAAACCCCTATTTCAAATATGCCCCGAAAGATGCCTAAATTCAGTGTGAGGCCTGATCTGATATGCATTTACAGAGCACTCCTGCCAGAGACGGAGACAATTAAAAGCCATACAAAAATACAGATGGGCTCTTTAAACATAAAAAGTAAAAAAAATAAAAATTAAAAAAAAATTGGTGTCATCTTTTAACACAGTTTTTTGGTGCGGCCTTACCACTGGGGTCCCTGAGGCTGTCGCAGATCTGTTGTGTAGAACACAAGGAGTGGAGCTAGCTGTGCATCAGGAAAGGACTCTGCATCACATATGTTTTAAAACGCTGGGTACCTCCCACATTCAGTAGTTGTATTCCAGTGAATACAATTCCACCTTGGTTCAGTCCCTCTCCCTCAGACCGAAGAGTCTCGAGAGTTTTCATTTCATCTCACAGGAAGATTTTTCTGCCCACCTGGCTAGAGGTCACAGAGCAACAAACTGCTTTTGTTATTGGATCTACTCCACCACAGACAAACCAATTTAAAATGCACGGGTCCAAAGAATGAGCTTCACTCTTAAGGCTGGTTTATTCAAAGTAATGCTCATTTTGTGTTCCCAAGAGTTCCTGCTCCATGGATTATTTTGCTATGAAAAGCCTGAGATTCAAGACAAAACCGTATCCACATATACAGCTAAAATATATCTAAGGAAGATGTCAGAAACTGGCTGTCCCTTTTGAATGACAAGGAAAAATGGGAATGATCACTGACATTCAAAACTGAGAAATTCAAAAGGGGCAATAGGAAATAGTTTTCACAGCATGGGGGTTAGACTGCTGAGTCTGTTGCCAACCACAGAAATTGGGATCAAAACTTGGTTATCACAACATTCGTTGAAGGGAGATGAAATCTGGTGCACTTGGGATGCAACCCAGAGTTCAGGCCAGGCTAGCTGAAGTCCCTCGTTACTGGATTCCAGTACCTTACAGTACATTATTTGCCACTGTAAGAGGCTGGATGCTAGGCTAGGTAGGACTGCGATTGTCATGCAGGGTGGCCATGCCTCTACTCCATCAAAATTCCATCTATTGCTATTGTTATAATTCACTGGTGGACTATATCTTTATATACTGTACATATTTTACATACATATTTAAACATATAAATGGAATAGATTAGTTTTATTGTGTCTTTATACTTGATTTCATGAAAAGCACAAGGCAGGTTGTGGTTAGATGCCAGGAATGAGGGGAGAGGGAGTTATAACAGGTATATGAAGTGGTCTAAGAAGGATATAAACTTTCCCCTTCCTCCCAGTAGCATACTTGAATGTGGTTAGTGATTCCTGTTTCACTGTTAGGAGCTGCTATGCAACCTTGGCCCAAACTAGTCCTGTTAAAGTCTCTCCTTCCACAGGTTGCTCCCCTTCCTGCTGTACAGGAGCTCAAGGCACTGCTACACTCTGCCTGATCCTGTATGGTCCCTGCCTAGTTAAGTCAAAAATGAGTGGGATAGAAAAAGAACTATAACTGAAACTCCTAGTGGATAGGGGCCAATGTATGTGCCACATCTTTTTTAAATGCAAGTAGATGTGTCTTATACTGCTTTAACTCTCAGCAGTGAGCGTAGCAGCACATCCACCCAAACGGAGTTCCGTGTCCTGTAGGCAGGGTGAGATTCAGAAGTTTTTGCATGATTCAACCTCTCATTTTGGTCATTGAACATAGAACGAATTTCCATCAGTCCCACTTACTGGATGTTGCTCATATTCTTTGCCTGGGTCAAGTTTCTCAATGTATTTACATCACTATTTTCAGTTGCTGTTAACTGTCAATTCGTTATTAGCAATGGCTCGTAATAATCTTGCTCAGATCAAAGGACATGAAGTTATTTACATGAGTGAAAAAACACTGGAACTTCAGGACAGCTTCTTTTTGTAGGACCTTATCCATCTACCATCAAATTTGATCCTCCTGCAGAAATGTATACCCATGAATAAGGAAATAATGCACACAGCACTGCCTAAGAGCCTACTCTAAAGCCTACCAAAGTCAGTGACAGTCTCTCCTGTGGGCTGTGGATTGAGTTTCAAGTGCCAGCAGTTACTCAAGTTACATATAAGTGCTAGAGCATGGTCTTTAGTAATAAGAATGTTGGTTATTGAGGCCAGAGTTAGGTCTCAGGCTGCCTGCTGAATAATTGAGGTAGAAAAGCAAACTGAAGTCAAGGAGCAAACTTCTGCTTAAAGGACATTACAGTGGGAGAATAGGAGGGTGAAAATGGAAGTCTGCACAGTATTTTCACCATTAGAGACAGATGTTTGACTGTCCACATTGTTTGCAGGCAGTTTGTGATGCAGTATCTAAAAAAATCTCTTTTCCATAGCCTAAGCAAAATGAAAGCATCAGCAATGCGATGTATCCATTATGGCATTCAGTTTACTAAATCTTTTAGGAAAACCTGCTGACAAAATCCAGTCTGTAATAAGCACCCTCTTGAAATATTATGTTTGCTGCATAGCAGTACCAGGAAAACAATTCAATAATATAAATTATACCAAGAATGATGGTAATTTTTAGCTGATATCTCTAAAGCCAAGGACATTTTATCGCCATTTTAATCTATGATTATGGAGTGGCTTAAGAAACTAAACCTAATTAATAAACTGGGTGAGAATTACTACAAATATATTCCATTACTTTCTATCACCTATGGTCATACTGGTGTTCATAATATGTCATTTTTTAAGAAAAGCACAAAGTCCTCCTTATCCTGAAGTGTTGTAGTGGTTCAGCTAAAAGGCAGAAGACCCTAGAAGTACAAAATTAAGACAAATGTAACAGGATGACCTCAGTGGCATCTGAGATGATTCAGTATTATAGTGCAATAAGAAAATAATATTTTGTATAACAACATCAGAACATGGAGTAAAACTGTTAACCATTTATTGGGTAGATGAGCTCATATACTAGAGAGGGTCTTTGTTACTAATTTTTCTTTTAAATTAATACCTGCTTCCTTTGGCTTTTGCAGTGATGTGTATGGTACTTAGAAAACTATATCCATCCACATCAATAAACTCTTTAGGTTCAGACAATTGAAGCAATATAGGAGGTAGGGAATGGAGAGGATCAATTCCAAAGTCAGCAAGGCTCAGAGAGCGGAGATAAGTGAATCCAAGTTACTTACTCTGGCTGAAGTAAATTAGCCCAGACAAAGAGATTCATGCTGAATTGAAGAGGGCAGTGTGCAATGGTGGGACCAGCAGCGAGTAATTTTAAGCCTCCATCTTGCCAGCTGTTTTACATGGGTGGTCCCTAAGCATGCCTGGTATGTAATTAACCTGGATCCCTGGGTAGCATCTGTGGCATACACACTGGTATTGCATGCTACTGTTTCACCCTAGCTTCCCTGCACGTCTGACAAATGAATGTTGTGTTACAATTACCACAGCCTGAAACCAGCCTTGCGTTTTTCTGCCTCTCTAAAAAAACCACTCTTTTCCATTAGCTGCCTATTAAAACAAAATTTGCTTTAGAATTAAAAAAAAAAAAGACCAGCTCCAGCTGTAAAACGCTTGCCTCTATCCCCAAAAAGCAGTGTCTCGAGTGGCAGGAGCACAGATTTGCACCCACTGATGTTTGTTATGTAGAACATATTTTCATCACATTCTTAGAAATCTATTAGGTCTTTGATCTGGCAGATTTCTGAACTGATGATCATTTTTCACTATATAAGTAATGTTACTGTACTCAGGTGCTTCTAGTTAAGTGCTTAAATAGACCAGGATGTTAGTCTTGCCACACACAGTGTGGGAAGGCACTTGCTTCTGCATAAAGTCCCAATGACTACATTCAATGGCCAATGGGGATTAGAGTCCCTTGACCTGGGACTGAGCAGGACCTAATGTTACGCACAGACAATTGTTTGCAAAAAACCTCACATGCCTTACCTCTCAAGATGAAACACATTTTCTAAGCCAGGAAGTTTATTTTACTGGTCATTAGCTGTCATAAGACATTCTCTCAAGCTGAAAGCACACTGTATATCCTGTAAAATGTTGACTTTATTATGCTCTGGCTCCACTGGTTGTATTACCATTTAACTACATTTACCATCTTTTCTTAATTTAAAAAGAATCTGTTTCTCATAGCAATGCTGACAGATTGGTTGGCACCGTGAAAGTGTTTGATATGTTATCATAAAATCCTGTGACTTGTGAAATGATGCGATTTAACCTACAGTTACCTATGCCAATTTCAGTGAGATCTGATTGACAACAGGAACTTGTGCAAGAAGTGAGATACTTCTAATTAGAAGCACTGTAAAAGCAGTAAAACAGTGACAGTGGGCACTATGCTATCACCTTCACTGTTTTGGCTTGGTCCTCTTAATATCTACATTACTGGGAAAGTTACTCCTTTGTCAGGGAAGACTCACGGGGCGTATCATGTTGGTAAACTCTTTTTCCAAAACATGCTTTGCAGTGCAATTAACGTGTCTTGGCTGCGCAGCATGGGATAACAGGATTTTCTTGCTGGGAATTCAGAAGGAGCGTTCCTGGAGGACTCTAAGACTGTACAGGGAAGACTTCAGCTTTGCAGACTAGAGGTTGTTGTCTAGTATTGTTATGTCTGATGTTGGCTTGAATCCTTCTGGCTAGAATCAGACAGAGACTATTTCCAGATGCTGGGCCAGAATTTTTTCTACTGCTCCAAAGATGGGAGAAAGGGGAATCCACCTATCTGCATCCCACTGATTATGTAAGCAAAGCGCTGAGCAAGAAAGACCAGCCCTCTGAATCTTCCCAAATTTCCTCAGGGACTTAAGCATGTGTTATGGCACAGGAAGAGCAGGGTCTGTTTGCCCATGGCCTGAAAGACTTATTTCTGACCAAATCTGAAGTGTTCTGGCATGCTGCAGCTGCATGAGAGAGAAACAAAGCCCACCTCAAAGCATGAGCTTGCCTACAATGTTTTTATTTGTCCTTTCCAAACTATGAGGGTTTGCTAGCTATTATGTGCATATTTTTGTAGTTTTCTGGTCAGCATGTGGATTTACATTCTACGGTGTGTGTATACCACATGCTGCTCCCTGGCGTTGGCTAAGATCACAGCCTTCCCGCTGGAGGCTGCAGCATGCATGCAAAGTGCCTGCCTGCATGTATAGTCTGTTGGCCCTGGTGAAGGTAAGTCACGGTGATAGGACAGCACAGAACTTTCTCCAGTGATTGACTTTTCTTCTTAGAGATGATAGTGGGGTATCTCCATGGGAGTGGCAGTGCAGTGTCAGGGGCCTGGATCTAGCTTCAAATGAGTTCACTTTGGTACTGACAATAGCTCTGTGCGACACTTCTCTCCTGGGTGAATTATGCAGCCTTCTGTAATATATACGTACTCCATAGAACTGGGGCTGTCTGTATGCCCTGTTTTCTCTTGTTACTATTCCTCCTGCAATAATTTCTTCCCCTTCCCCACTCTAAATTATATGTCCTTTTGCTTTTTTTTTCTGAAGGAAGGAGCATTTTGTCCAATTTTGTACTGCTGGAAAATGGAGCAGGCTTCATTTTCCAAATCCTCTTCTTTTTCTCTTCCTCTCCCAGCATTTTCAATTCACACTCTAAGAAAGATTCATGTCTTCTGAGAATGAAATTACTGGAGTTTGAGGGGTTTTCCCACATTTTTTCTTTTAGTCTTTCAAGGTAGGGAAAAGAGTGGTCCTATAAAATAAACACATCCCATTATGGTTGGCCGAGATGTGTATTTGTTTCCTAACAGTTTAAGAAGCTGAAATAAAAACCTTGAGAATGATTGTCTGGCTTTTATTGCAATATCTTTTTCTTAAGAAACTCTGGAAATACTCTATATTAAATCACACCTCTAATGAAAGTGACGATATCAAGTACAAGCTTTTGTACTTTTGTGGAATCTACACATCAAAACCAATTCTGTATTGGTTCTTTTTTTATAATAAGTTGGTTTTTTTTTCCCTCCTGCCATAGCTATTTGCTGTTATTATGTGACACTTCCCATGGCTGTTTTGCGTGTTGATGTAGTTGAGAATGACTGTTGCTCTCTTGGATGCTGTCCGCATAATTAATGCCTCCTATCAGTCTCTAGCAGAAGGAAGAAAATCTTTTGTATCTCTGATGGAAATGGTTGAGGGGCCCTCTGGGGCCAATTAGATCACCAAATGGCAGTGACATCCTGGAAGAAACCACCATGGTATATTTTCATCATTCTTTTCAGCTGAGCAGGTTGGAGGGTAGGAGGGAGAGAGAGGGAAGGAAAATGTCAGGGTCCCTGATCAGAGCAATAAACTGGCATACAGACCACATCTTATTTCCCAGTTGGAGGTGCTGACATGACATCTCTCACTTTTTCAACCTCATTTCTTTCTGGCTAAGTAAATACGTTTCACCACTGTTTTGAAAACACAGTGTCTCAATGACAGTCTGAATCTATACCATTTAATTCTAGCATTTCCTGTGTCTCTTGACAGCAAGCAGACAGAAAATACAGATTGCCGTAAATGACATTTCTGCCCAATTCCAGCTGTAGTGCTTTTTAGTCAGAACATTTGAGGCAGCATCCAGGGCTGTAGTCAAACTGTTCAGGGTTTTCTTTTCTCATTTAATCGTGTAAGAGTGTGACGCTTTTTATAGCATTACTGTTATTCCTGGCTTTAGTGATAAGACATTTAGTAGAATTATCAGTTATTTCAACAAAGCTTTAAAATTCAAAACCATTTAAAATTTTAAGTTTCATCCTGAAACCATCTGTCTAATATAGTGGTAATAATCTTTAAGTGCAATAAGTTTATAAGTGATACACATGTCATGCTGTTAAAATGAACGTCTGTGTTGCCTTGACATTTATAAATGCTAAAACCTTTGCTTTACCTTGCTATTCAATTCACAGCAGGAGACATTATTTAAAACTGTAACCTTCTCATGCTTATAGATTATTGCTTAATTTTATTAGTCTTCTTTTTATAAAAAGAACCTCAGATTCACCACCATTTCTCCAGTGTCAAGGAGCACAATTGTAAGTTGATGCATGATTGTAAGTTATAAGGAGAGCTGGCATGGAGAAATTAAGCTTATAAACATATTTCTGATGCTGCTTTTAAATAACAGCTTAGGAAGTGTGTCAATAGAAAAGAGAGATGACATTTCATTAAAAGGACAATCCCAGTGTTGTAAGTAACAATCGTTTGACAAATTTCATATCAATTCCTCTTAACTAACAAATTTCAAGCTGTAATTTTCTCCAAGATTTTCTCAACATAGGTAGGCCAAAAATGACTGTTCATATAGCAACTTCGCGTGCTGAAGACCCCGATATTTTTTTTTTTATATATAAACTGCTACCCCTCACACACATGCTGTGCACATGTGTGCTCATCATACAAGGAAGCATTATACTGAAAGTTAACTCTACTTAACAGTCTACTGGGACACATGGGACATCCTTCCACTCAGGGGACCTGGGTTCAATGGAAGACCCCAAACAGTCCATGTGGATGTGTTAGTACTGAAGTCATAGATGCAGCTTGAATCCAATGCAACAAGACAAATGAGTATATGACAGACCTCATATGCTCAGGACAAAGGAACCCACAGGGACCTTAGCAAGATACTGAGGTCACTTGCTCCTGTCACTCCATCCTCACTCCATTTCCTACCTGTGAAGCTCTCAGGTATCTACTGCTGGCATTGCAAATCTAGCGTGGTGCAAGCTTATTGTTCACCCACGCTTGTCCCTCTTTATCATTCACTTTGCAGGCTAGCATAAAGTCAGCAAATTCTAGAGTTTTTCCTAGAGAAAGAGCCTAATGTGCCAGAACTGTCATATAACAGAAATGTACTATAGCTTACAGAAGGAAAAAGATACTGCAGTTGGTTGGCAAGACTGTCTTAAATACTGAATCAAAGGATTTTGTACATGATGGTTGTGCCTCGCTCTGTGAGAGCTCCTCAGGCTCCCCATCCCTAGTTGTCCAGTCTGGGGAACCAGCAGGATGGTACCTGCTCCTTTCTCACTGAGTCCCCTCAGAGGTGGCTGTGTGTGCCCAGCTCCCATCCCTGCACAACACCACACCATCGGGGCTGTGCATGGTGGAGCCAGGGCTACAGGATGCACAGTGGAGCATAATCACAGATGTACATATTTTATTCCAGCTAGGATCCCAAATAAGACAACCTTTGTAAGTTAAGACAATCTCTGCAAGTTTCAAGATTTGCAACTCTGTTAACATGAGTTAAAAGGTTGAGAGAAGTAAAAGCTCAAAGAGAAACCTTAAAAGGATCCTTGGATACAGATGCAGCTCTTAGGGGGTATGGGGTCTTGATAACTTCAGTAAAATCTCTCCTTTTTGCTCTTGCACTGAATGCAAACAGCACTTGTGCTAGCTCCTTGCCTGGCATCACAACACACTGGGACAGAAAGCGTCCTTTGCAGTAGGGATTTCACTGGCTATCCTCAAAGCTGCAGAGATACACTTGTGGCAATTCTGCCTAAGCACAAAAGACAGCGCACAGGAGATACCCAGATGGTTCTGACACCCCACCTGCACTGACATTTCACTCATGAGCTGAGTGGTGAGAATTAATGGCACAAGTTTATGGTTTTGCACTCTTTTTAAGGATGAAGTTGAACGAAAAAGGGGGTTTTGTGCTGAAAAGCATGTTACAGAACTCTGTACATTCAGTCACCTGCACAGTCACCTCCAGTGGGTTTTTGCTGGCTGTCCCAAAGCTTACAAGCTGGCACCTGGCAGCTTAGGGTGCATGAAAAAAATGGTCATATTGGAGCAAGTGACAAGATCAGTCACAAGGTAACATCCATTTTTCTGTTTTTCAACAGGCAGCAGCTACATATTCTCATCTTGTTTGTACTATCTATATAACTAATAACGTATACTGCTCTTCACTTGTAAGATATTGTTCTCTCAAATTTTCACCGTGTTTTACAGGTATGCACAAAACCACACTCCTAAATGAGAATTCTCAGTTTAGATCTCCCCAAAGACAAAATGTACTAGATCCTCCACTGCTTAGATAATTTGTTGTGGATATAAACCTTAAGAATAATCACCTTCAAAATTACAATCTGTTTCATTAGAAAAAAACCTTTTTCCATGTTGACTGCTCTTGAAATAGATAGAAATATCACTGAAATAGTTAATCCTGGTATGATTTTTTTCCCCCAGTGTAATAGTTTTGGGGTCACTTAAAAATCACTGGAAATGTAACCTCTTGCACTTCCTGTAAAACACTGAACTCCGGATGATAATCAAGACCTCTAGAAAATTGTGGGCTGCATAAAAATTGCAGATTTTGCAATTTTCTGACTGCTGTGTAATTTTCTGGCACAATTAAATGTGTGTTTGGTTCAGTGCCAGGCTCCTTCCTCCCCCAGACACCCTAAAATTAACTAGGAGCTTTGGGAATTTCATCTGTCAAACAGAGACAGAAGTGTCCAATCAGCCTGGAGAAAGCATGGCTGACCAGTGCTGACCCAAATCCCTTCTGAAAGAAGAAAGGAAGGAGACACAGACAGATGAGGAAAAGGCTAGTGGAGAAAGGAGAGGGAGGACAAGACCAGAAAAGGAGCAAGAAAAACTCTGGAGAAAGGCTGAAAAAGCAAACTTGTAAGAGAAAGAAAGCAGCAGAAACACTTGGAAGAATGGCTTGTACTTCCCTTATAAATATTTTAGTGCAAATTCAGTTAGAGATGGGGAATGGGAAAATTTGTATGCTAAAAAACTCTAGGGTTTCTTCTCAGAAAGGTAAAGCAGAGTCCACACATTTTCTGGCAGGGTTAAGAAAGTGCTGAGATGCTCCAGAAATGTATGAAGCACTGAATTTTCACAGTGAATGTTGAGGCCACAGTGAACAGCTGAACTCAGCAAAACTGATGAAAGCTAGAAGGTGATGCCTGAATCAGGGACAGCCTTGATGCTGCATTGTGGAACAGGAAGAGAGACAGGGCATCCCATGACAGTGCAGCATCTTAATCACCATGTCACCCACACTGCACAGCTCATTGTCTTTCTGTTGTCATCTTCTTACCGTTCTCGAAGACCTTTAGGTATTGTGAAGCAACACAAAACGGTTTACACAGCCTGCATTTCACAGAATTACCATAGAATCATAGAATGCCTTGGGTTAGAAGGGACCTTTAGAAGTCATCTAGCCCAACCCCCCTGCAATAAGCAGGGACATCTTCAACTAGATCAGGTTGCTCAGAGCCTCATCTAGCCTGACCTTGAATGTTTCTAGGGATGGGGCCTCCACTACCTCTCTGGGCAACCTGTTCCAGTGTTTCACCACCCTCATCATAAAAAATTTCTCCCTTATATCCAGTCTAAATCTACCCTCCTTTAGTTTAAAACCATTACTCCTTGTCCTGTCACAGCAAGCCTTGATAAAAAGATTGTCCCCATCTTTCCTGTAGGCCCCCTTTAAGTACTGAAAAGCCTTAATAAGGTCTGCCCGCAGCCTTCTTTTCTCCAGGCTGAACATCCCCAACGCTCTCAGCCTGTCCTCGTAGGAGAGGTGCTCCCGCCCTCGGATCATTTTTGTGGCCCTCCTCTGGACCCACTCCAACAGTTCTATGTCCTTCTTGTGCTGAGGGCTCCAGATCTGGATGCAGTACTCCAGGTGGGGTCTCACCAGGGCAGAGTAGAGGGGCAGAATCACCTCCCTCGACATGCTGGCCACGCTTCCTTTGATGCAGCCCAGGAGGCGGTTGGCCTTCTGTGCTGCGAGCGCACATTGTTGGCTCATGTCCAGCTTTTCATCCACCAGTACCCCCAGGTCCTTCTCCACAGGACTGCCCTCAGTCCCTTCATCCCCCAGCCTGTATTGATACTAGGGGTTGCCCTGACCCAGGGGCAGGACCTTGCACTTGGCCTTGTTGCATCTTATGAAGGTCACATGGGCCCACCTCTCCAGCTCGTCCAGGTCTCTTTGGATGACATCCTGTCCTTCTGGCGTGCCAGCTGCACCACTCACCTTGGTGTCATCTGCAAACTTGCTGAGGGTGCACTTGATCTTGCTGTCTATATCATTGAGGAAAATATTAAACAGCGCTGGTCCCAATACAGACCCCTGAGGGACACCACCACTTGTTAACGGTCTCCATTTGGACACCGAACCGTTGACTACCACCCTCTGGATGTGACCATCAAACCAATTCATTATCCACTGAACAGTCCGCCCATCAAATCCATATCTCCCCAGTTTAGAGAGAAGGATGTTGTGGGGGACCCTGTCAAAGGCTTTACAGAAATCGAGACAGGTGAAATCTGTTGCTTTTCCGGTGTCCACTGATGCAGTCACTCCTCCATAGAAAGCCACTAGGTTAGCCAGGCAGGACTTGCCCTTGGTGAAGCCATGCTGGCTGTCTCAAATCACCTCCCTGTCCTCCATGTGCCTTAGCATAGCTTCTAGGGGGATCTGTTCCGTGATCTTCCCAGGCATAGAGGTGAGGCTGACATGTCGATAGTTCCCAGGGTCCTCCTTTCTCCCCTTTTTAAAAATGGGCACAATGTTTCCCTTCTTCCATTCACCAGGGACTTCACCTGACTGCCATGACTTTTCAAATATTATGTATTTGTCCATACATCTACCTAACTTCCTCCTGCATGATATGCCATCATTCTTAGAAACTGTGCCTCAGTCAAAACCAAAAAATCATTGGTCCTTGAAGTTCAGTTCAGCACTCAGTGGAGAAGTAGCACCTCATGCTATGTGTTACTGTGACTAATCAGCACCAGCAATACAAAGCTTACAGTCTTCAAAAACAACTTTTTGAAAGCCCTGAAGAATAGGGAAGTATTTTAAATAGAGAAGCAAAATGGTTAAAAGTCAAGAGCAGGAGTTTATCAGAAAGGGCCAAGGAAGAAATTACAGACTCCAGACATATTACATGACCCTGTATGTAGCCTGTGGTCTTGGGATTTGGTACTTTGACCAGGACCACTGTCAGGCGTAATTCTGTTATATCAATGCTATAGTTTTGTACTTGATATTTCAACTTAGACATTTAATCTCACATTAGTAGAAACTTTATGTAAAGTCACTATTTTTAGGTTGAGAAATCACAACCAGGTTTTGGAAAATATACTTTATGATTACAGTAGCAAGTGATTCTGAGATTATTCCAAAACTGACTCATTCCTAGTTTAAATCAAGGTTAATAAGTTGAACAAAACATGGAAGATTTTCTCTAATAATGTTGTGGGATGTGTGGATAAATCCTCAGTTCTTTAGGAAGATCTGTTCTGTCAGGACAGATATGTTCTGAATCAAAAGTGCTGTGCTTGTTTAAAAAACATGATTGGAAGCTGTACACCAAATACACCACATAATCACTGTATACATGTAAGCAAATAAAATGTTCGATCTTTTCTGGAAATCACGCACTCCCTGGTATTATAACACTTTCTGAACTCAGTGGTGTCATGATAGGTAGTTCCAAATAGCCTTACAGATATACAGCATTAAAAAGAAACCTAAAAAAATTAAACCACTTTGAGGTCATAACAAAGTAGACTAAAACATATGTTAGAAACAACAGGCAAACTTAAAATCCTTTGAGATTCTGAGATTTGAGCACTCATGGTTTCATATACTTATCTTAACACTTTCTCAAATTTGCAGATCTCATGAGGACAAGATCTCATGAGATATTCTGTTATTATGTTTCCAGTTTGGTTAGACATATGGCACAGCATGAACAGCTTTCCTTGCAGTGTTTGGTTTCTGTTACTCAGCCATGAAATACACAGTAAAACGACACTTTCTCCAAACTGCAATGCTTAAAAAAAAGGTTTTATTCTGACTCCGGTTGTGCTTTGGATCTGATATGGTTTTATTTTCAAGATGAGAAGACTAATGAATTGTAGCATGTGATGTACATAACCCAAGATATTCCATCTTTAAAAAATATCTATCATTGAAAGTCACTGATGCTACACATTTCCAGATGATTTGTTCCTATGCAAAACAGTTCCTTTATCTTCTTTCACAAGGTCTTACTTCTAACTCTTGTTTTTAACCCAAATGGTTAAAGTTCAACAATGTGCCTTAGGCTCTTCGCTTCCTTCTTTCCTTCCTTAAGTTTCAAATGGCTGGGTGATTTCCAATAATAAAGTGAAGAATAAAAGAACTATTGACCCATTCTTTCAGTTTGGGCAGTTGTTCGGTTCAGGTCAGCAAAGATGCAATATTCTGCACCTTGCTTTGCTCCTGCAGCAGGATTGAGGAAAGGAATCTGCCTGCCTGATGCCTGCAGCTGGGAAAGGTACATGCGTGCTTTCTCTGGAGAAGTGGTACAAATGTAGTCTGAAAAGCTAAACTGTAAATCTGCACATTTAGTACAGACAGTATACACTGAATTTAGCTGCAAACTTCAACAAGTCCATGCATGAAATGACATCTTTGGCATCTGCACAACATACACATCCATTGCCAATTTTTGGGCCCATGCTTCAAAGTGTTGTATTTATAGAGCTTCTCAATAAATCAGTTGTAAGAATTTCTTAGCATGGACACAACTGTATGTATTACCTTTATCCTGGTCTCAAACACATTATCTAAAGCATTCTGTCAAAACTAAAAAATAAATTAAAAAAACCTGAGGCATACCTCTAATATGGGAAATTTCATCTTGGATTATTAAAATTTAACAAAATGATGAATACTTGAAACATAGTTTTCTAACTGACACTGTTGAACAAACATGACTACCATTAAAGATATTGTTATGGCTGTTAATACCAGAATATGTATGCGAAAACCCACACAGCATCTAAATTTAATGTTTTCATAGCAAAAAGCATCAAACATTTCCTAACTAATAGTGATTTCAGTTATGCACGTCAAGTAAGGTAAGAACTTTCATACCACACTAGCCAGGAAAATCTTTCTTAAATCTTTTTCATGAAAGTAAATTTTTTATTTAGAAGGTTCTAAAAGAGTACTTTTTTTCCTAAAAATATTCTTATGATAATAATAGAAGACTAAAAATAAAAATACTCTTGAATATTTCCTTTCATGTAAACCTGTGGTTCATTTTTACTAGCACAGGTTTCTAGCAACACTGCCTATTCTTGGCCTCACCTTGAGAAGCTGTCAGAATCTCACTTGCTAAATGTTCTCAGAGGTCTTTCAGATTGTTAGCTGTGTTGTACAACTTCACAGGTCTAGCTTTGCAGTGACTACAGACATCACAGTTGCTGTAAATCCCATTTCATACTAAAATACTTAGAAAGTATCCATGCACTGCTGAACTTGTGTTTACGGCTTTTTCCTTCATCCAGAAATTGTCTATGAGAAAGCTTATCTTTGGTCTTTCTATGCTAGAACACAAAGACTGCTTCAAAGCTCTTTCTGAACAGAGGAATTCTCCTTTTTCTCGTATGGCATCTCCAAGTACATTTTCCTGGAGTCAGTTTAAACTATACTCTGAGGAGTTCCTGCACTAATGGAAACTGCATATCTCTCCCTAGCCTGCACTGTATGTATGTTTCTATGTTATGTAAATGTATTTTATGCCAAAGGACCTAAAAAAGGCTTGCAAGCATTTATTTGAGCTGTCTGGGAGCAGACGAAGAGAAAATTATTAATGGGAGTAGAGTGGGGATAGTCAGATGGAGGAGCTTCAAATGAATGCTGCCACTGTGTTATGAGCCTTGTGCAAAAAAAGGGCCATGCTGGGGTCTCCTCAAGGTTTCATTTATACAAAACATGGAGGGTAAGAGAGAGATTTCTAGATATTGCCACTCAATGGGTCTACCTTAAAGGATCATATTTTGTCTGTAAAAGAGTCATATACCTCTTAACAGAGGGAAAAATAAGACACAGATTAAACACAGTTTGGATGCAGTTCTATAAAGTATTCACATAAACACACACACAAATGTAAGATTCTCAACCTCTTCTGCCTCACTTAACTTCACTGTTCTTTCCTCCTTTGAAAGCAGAGCCCACCTTTCCAGAGGTTCAGGAAGGTCTAGAGAATGACCATAGTGAATACTCCTTTTCAGTTACATTTAAATAAAATTAAGATTTATGTAACAGGCAGCAGGATATAGTTTCAAAAGTAGGTATATTCCTCCCTAGTCTCATATGAATAAAAGTGCACAGAATAATTTATAATAATTCTATATCTATTACAAAAGCTAAATGCCTTGTATTTTCAATTTACTTTCCAGGTCATCTCTGCATTGATTCCTATGTATTTAATAATGCACAGTTATTATTGTGAATAGAAAAACTGAACTTAAGATTAAAAAAATGAAACTAAAACAAAACCAGATGAAACATAGGCATATAACATTTTTGGACTTATATATATCCATGTTTCTGAGGCCATAAAATGGAATATTTTCAGCTTTAAAGTTCTCTTTTTTTTTTTTTTTTTCCCCTTAATCCTGGCCCCCAATACTTCTTTTGCTGAAAGAGCCAAGTGAACTTACATTTTCTGCCTTACATTAAACTCCATAAAACCTTCCCCATTGTTAAATGAACTGTAAGCCAGCAAGGTACTGAATTGGAGACTACTTTTTTTCTGGCAGAGCAAACAGTATAGTGTTCAGCATGCAATTAGCATACATTCTTTGATTAAATAACTAGATAAAGCTAACTTGTAGGTCTGCAACCTTCTTACTGCCTATTAAAACTTGAAATGAACTGAAGGAATATCTTCCAAAAATGAGAGTGAGGAGAAAAAAGGATATTCAGAGATAAAAATAACTTTTTTTTTTTTTTACAATGGTGGAATCATATTTGTGTCACTGTTATGTTTAGTACCAGCAGCTTCACTGGGGACATTCAAACCAAACTCAGGGAAAAAGTAAACATAGATAAAAATGCTATGCATTACTTTGTGATACAGAGCTATACATCATTCACGGTATCTTTATAATGCAATACTATTTGGATGTTTCAGTCTGGAAGGAAGCCCAAGTGTTTCCAGGCACTCTAAAAGCATATGAAATGATGATTGGGAACCATATTTAAACCACCTACTCTAAATGCCTAATTTAGGTGTTGCTACTAATACAGTATTTAAATTTAAGAGTGAGATGAGTGATCCAGGCTACACAGGCCTGCCAGATCTTGCCTCCACTACAGCTGGTGGGAGAGAAATAGCTGTGACTCCTACTTCAAGCACTGGAGGTGGGATTCATCTCACCTAACTTCTCACACATAAAACACAGTCATTTAGATCTGGGCTAGCAGCCCATCTATCAATGGATAGAAGACAATTCCACAGTGTCTCTCCTGATGTCACCTGTTTCAGAAGGGGGTGAATTCTTCTCTAGCGGTCCCTATTTCTATTTCGTAAGCTCAGACTTAAGCAGTTACTTGTGGGCACATGACCTGAGATGACTACTCTTTTGGTGGTCAGTCTAAGCAAGAAGTCATGGGTACATCTTGCCACCAGCTCCACAGAGTGCCAAGCCAGTGTCTGGGAGCAGCAAGGTCTGGCTTACAGCGGTATGAAAGCCAGGAGTTGGAGTGACAGCCAGGCTGGACAGACAGGACCTTGCTGTTCCCAGACAATTTTGAAAGTTGATGAGAATCCAGCTTAATGAGTAGATGTGAGAATTTTAAATGACACTTTTAAACCAGTCATTCACATTTGCATTTAAGGAATATTTGCAGTATTAATTTAGCAATTCCACTGGAAGTCCTGCCACTTTCACTAAGTATTAAGAACACTCCTGCCTCTGTGACCTTGTCATCAACTTATATCACAAGATAAAAGTGCAGGGAAGTGAGAAGTCTGCCAAAGGTAACAAACTTTCCTTGGAGATGTTATGACCAAGATGCACTTTAAAAAAATGACACCATCTATTTGTGACCTGCCGGGCCTCAGACCAGCATCTGGGCTCTGGTCCCATGTCTGCACTCAGACAGCACTGCTTGGCTGTGAGCAAGCAGGGACAAGGCCAACTTCCCTTTTCCAACAAATCCAGCTGTGGTTAGAAACCTGTAGTGAATGGACCGATCATGCAATCTTCCTACATTCCCAAGTGTTGTTTGACCTCAGCCACATGTGGATAAAGTTTTTGGCAGACGAGATTTTAGGGAAAAGCAAATAATTGTATATACTGTCTGATTATCAGGCTTGCTATCTCCTATGGCAAATGCAAGCAGACAGGTCCTGGACGACAATTTCCTCCTCCAAAATCTACCTCAGCTTTAATCTCACATGGTTTTCCTCTGCTTTTACTAGTTCCAGTGTTCAGGCTCCACTTTGGTCAAGCCAGTTCATGTATTGAAGTTTGCTGGAGCCCACAGTTTTTTCACCTAATTGTATCAGTCATATATAAAACAAAATTTGTAATAAAAATAACAAATTCAATACAAATAAAATATAGACATTAGTAAACAAAGTGTAAAACAGTAAACTGGAGCCAAATAAATAATCAGTAAAGAAAAGAATGTCAGAGCAGAAAAGAGCAATATCCAAAATCTGTAAATCACAAATTAGCTTGATGTCTATTATATGCTTTAATGTTTATTTCAGTTAGGTTTTGAATTCCTGGAAGGATAGAGTGGAGGGGATAATCTGTTTTATTTCAGGGAAGAACTCAGTATAACTGTCCATGTTATAAGTGGGTTGTGGCCACACTTCTTTCCTCCAAGCTGCTGAAATAACATCTCACAATTACTTAATAATAAAAAAGAATAAAAAGACAATTAGGAAGGAAGATGTTGAGACGTACATTTTATAAATCACATTATGGATTTCTGGCATGTCTCTTTTTTGTTCTTCCAAGTATTTCGATGGCCAATGAGATTATGGCTTTTAATTTGAGAGGCTTTGCAATCATCTTCTTATTTCCACCTCTAACATACTCCTTAATCAGATATTTCCTCTTGGCTGGTGAATATTCCTCTTCTCGTTTGAGTTTAAACTTGTGGCTAGATAACTAAAGAAAGTTCTTATTTTAGTGCTCTATGGAAATGATGGGTTGAAAACTTTCATAGTCAAGAGCCTCTCCATTTCTGTTGCTTTTATACCCTTTTGGTCTATAGTTTTCTAACCGTTTTTTATAATATACATGTGAATATTTAAAATGTGCTAACACTAATTTATGCACCTCAATGTGTTATACTTCTGTACATTTAATACTTCATTAAAATTACAACCAAAAAGGCTAGCTATAAAAATTTACAAATTAGTTGACTTCAGTTGACCTATTTTGCTCATACAGCACCAACAAATGTACTGTCTGTAAAGCCCCGCCCTGTCCTGAGCAATTATGTCACTTAAAATCTGGATCCTTTGTTAGCAGATTTTGAGTACAGTTCGTATTTTGTTCTGTGTGATGTCACTAATAGTATTTTGTGCTAAGAGACAGTTTCTGAAAACATGTTTTGATTAGCTATAGTTGACATTTTCTCCTGTTACAAATGTATGGTTGACAGTGATTTATGTGAAATCTGAAGGATCAGTCTGGTCCTGGCTCATCACTAAAGCTGTCACTCACATGTACAATGGAGGAACCACACCCTCCAGGTGCAGAATGATTGTGAATTGCTGTGATTCCTCATTTTGGTAGGGGTAAAGCAACTTATGTCAACTGCAGTTTCTTGATCCCACAGTCTCTGACTCTGACCATAAAGTGGCAACTTGGAATTACAAGAGCACATTTAAAGCTAAAAAACTCTGTGGAACCTCATTAAACTTTGGGACACTCAATATTAACAAGCTGTGAGCTCTGATGGCTGTAGTTTCTGAAGACTGTCTGAAGAAGGTCCCTTTTCAGCAATTTAATCTATTGTAAGTCAGAGTAATTGGAAAAAAAAAACACCTCATAGCTGAATTTAGCTTATACTGAACGACACTGAACATCGCACCTCAGGAGCTGTAGCTAAGAGGTAACTAATAGATGCAGCAGTTTGTGCAGCAGTTTCTGGTTTCTGCTCCAAGATCTGGGAATTTCTCCTAGAAACTCTTTGAAAAACTTTGAGGTCACTGGTGCCACTGGGAAAGGATGGCTACATCCTTTGGGCTGGGATGGCTAGCAAGGTCTAGCAGCTTCTAACAAGCTCTGTCAGCTGTTCTTGATCTTTCAGTTTTCTCTTTTCAGCTGACCCCTGCTTTTGGAGGGCCAAGCACCCTTCTAATAGGTGCTAGGGAGAGTCCTTCATAACCATCTATGCAGAAGTAGGCACGTAATGTTATCAGAGGCTTTGCTGTGCACAGTGGTGATGAAGGTGAAGTGCTACAGATACTGGTCCCCCACCACCCACTGAGGCAGGTCTCCATGATGTGCCAAAGAGTTCAACTCAAACTGAGCTCCTGAGGGAGGATGCAGCTTTGTGGCCTGGGGCTGCAGGGATGGCTGGGTCCTCTTTCTGGGGCTGGGGGAGATGGGCTCCTTGCCTGCAGCAGGTGTGCACTGAGGAAGGGTCTGTGTGGTCAAGCAAAGCAGCTGTGGGAGAAGATCAGACACTGCAGCAACAGAGACGTTGAGAAAGACACTGACTGACTCTTCTTCAAGAGCCTGAACCCCTAAATGCAATGAGTGAGGGGCAGACCAAGTCTGTGCTTACCAAAGCATTCCATGATGGTGAAGGCTGGAAACCTGTGACTTCTCACGCTAGGAAGATAACTTCTACTCCATCTGCATGTCTGCAACTACAGAGGTTGTTCATTGCTCAGGTAGCAGATGAACAGCTAGGAGCTGTGTCCAGTGAAGCATCTGAACTGGCTGAGCCTAAGCCTTGTAGCAGCGTTAGGAGGAAGCAGAAGTATTGGCTGCAGGAGACTCCCTGCTGCAGGGGATGGAGGCCACCGTCTGCTGGTCTGACCCGCTGTCTAGGGATGTTGGCTGATTGCCAGGCTTTTGGATCTGGGATGCTGCAGAGAGGTTGCCAAAGTGTGTACAGTCCTCAGACTATTTCTGCCTGCTGCTCTTCCATGTGGGCACCAATGATGCTGGCAGGGGAAACCTGGAGTATAGTAAGCATGACTACATCACACTGGAGGTGAAGGTCAAGGGCATGGGGGCCCAGGTGGCATTTCCTTGATCCTTCCAGTGAGAGGGAAGGGCTTGATGAAAAATGGATGGATCCTGTGGGTCAACAAACAGCTGCACAGCTAGTGTTGACCAACCTTGGGACCCTCTCTGGGCACTGAGGAAAAGATGGCATCCACCTGACCAAGTGGAGCAAATGCCAGGTAGTAAAGGATCTTTGCCAACAAGCTGGCCAACCTAGAGAGGAGAGCTTTAAACTAGGGATGATGGGGCAGGAAGGGAGGATGATGATGATCCACAATCAACTGAAGAGGTTGTGAACTGGATTGGTAAAAGGGTGCAGGGTGATGGCAGAAGAGACCTTGAAAACAGGGAAACAGGGTAGAAAGTGCCCCACCTCAAGCAGACACAAGTGCTAAGAGGATGACAGAGGGGGGAAGTTCTTGTACCCTTTACGGGGAATCAATAGAACAGGAAGCCCTTCTGAAGTAGTTGTGCAGTAGCTCCCACAGCATGGGGAACAAACAGGAGGAATTGGAGGTCTGTGTGAGATTGCAGGGCTATGGTCTCACTGAGGTCACAGACAAGTGGTGGGATAGCTCATGGCTGCAGTGCTGCGATGGAGGGGTGCAGGCTCTCTAAAAAGGATAGGGCTGGATGGTGATGAGGAGGAGCTGTCCTCAATGCAGGGATGCATAGAGCTCTGCCTGAGCAGAGATGATGACCCAGCTGAGAGCTTATGGGTCAGGATTAGCAAGCACCCACCAATAGGGGTGATATTGTGATAGGCATCTGCTGCAAATTTCCTGATCAGGAAGAAGAAATAGACTAATCCTTCTTCAGAAAACTGGAAGAAGCCTCACTTTCACAGGCACTGGTCCTCATAGGGGACTTCAACCTCCCCAGTATCTGCTGGAGGTACAATGCAGTAAAGGACAAGCAATCCAGGAGGTTTCTGGAGTGCTTTGACAGCTTCCTGACAGGTGTCTGAGGAGCCAGTGAGAGCAGATGCTCTGCTGAATCTCCTACTTACAAACAAGGAAGAACTGGTCTTGAGCGTAAAGGTCAGGGATGGTCTTGGTTGTGGTGACCATAAGATGGTGCAGTTCTAAGAAAAGAGCAAAAAGGATCACAACTCTGGCCTCCAGGAGAGCTAACTTTTGCCTGTTCAGAGATCTGTTTGGAAGAATCCCATGGAGGACAGCCCTGGAGAGAAAAGGTGTCTGGAAGAGCTGGTTGATTTTCAAGGATCACTTTCCCCACGCTCTGGATTCATCCATCCTCATGAGTGTTCAAGCAAATTGGCAGGAGACCTTCATGGATCAGCAAGGAGCTCCTCACTAAATCTAAACATAGAAAGGAAGTGAACAGAAGGTGGAAGTAGGGACAATGCTTCCCTGGGAGGAATATGACCCTGGAGGAATAGGATCCAGAAGGAATACATAGACACTGTGTGACATGCAGGGGTGAGGTTAGGAAAGCCAAAACCCATGTGAATATGGTAATGGCTGTAGAGTAGTGATAGTCAAGAGACAGGTCAATCTGGCTCTCACTGTGGTAGGAACGGCAAAAACAGAAAATGCACGCTTTTGAACCTAGGATTGAACAATCTTGAAAAATTATGGAGAGGTAGGAAAGAAAACTGTAAAAAATATATTCTACTTGGTTATGTGTTGTATGTAGGCCCAGATTCCTTGCACATAAACTCAGACTCACCCAGCCCTGGATGAATTTGTATTAGGGGTTGCCTTAAGTTCCCACTATGGTCAGCATGCAGTAGTAGACACATAATTTCAGAAGATGATTCACATTTTGCATGAGCTGAATGCCCATTTTACTCATTGACAACTGGCAGAGCCAACGATACCTAGACTCCTATCCCTGCTGCCTCTGTTAATTTACTAAATTTAGGGTGGATGTATGTGGTCCTGATTGTATTTCTTTAACAAGGGAAGGTAAATAGTAATATCTCTCAGTATTTTCCTTCTGCTGTTTTCAGAAAAATTCGTAGGGATGCGGTCATCCTTCACCCACAGAAGGATGTTCACAGAAAAATGAGGACAAGTACAAGAGCAAAACTGAATACAAAAGGTATTCAGGGGAAGAAAAGAGGACAAGAAAAGAAAATATTGTTCAAGGTAGATGCAGCCAGTGGGAATAGAAAATAGAGTTTATCTGGCCTCAGTCACCTGCAAAAGTACAACGCCATCTAAATCACCCTCCATCTAAACCTTCCACAGGCAAATAGAAAGCACTTGCCTTCCTCAGAGAGGATTATGTGTTAAAAGGATGGCAAAGGTGATGGTTTCTTCTGTTTCTGCCACCAGTTAAAATTTGGATTGCACAGCAATAGTCATATTTTACTTGCAGGCTTCCGGATAGCCTGGTTTTGTCTGTCTTCCGCAGCTCAGCATTTCAAAGACATACTGGAATATCCATAAGACCCCAAAATGTAGGACTCCCAATGTGAGCAGAAGGCTTGGCATGTCGAAAAGTCTAAGAACAAAGCAGCCAACATCCCTTCTCCAGAGACAAAACACATTTTGTCTGTGACATGCTTAGTCTCCATCTGCTCAGGAGAGGGCAAGTTTCCCATATGGCACTGTAGTGGGCTAGTGAGTCACTCTATTGACTCACTCCACAAAATGCACAATTGAATGTTAAGTAACTTAAGTCGGCTTTAATGGGTACAGCATATGTATACTTCATGAATGCAAAATATGTAAACTATTATTATATCACCCCTTTTTGTGCTGATGGTACTGCATTGGTTACTAATTGATTCCTAGTTGTTTATTAATTGGAGTTATCTTTCTCTGAATAACTAGAATTTCAAATTGTGAGTTTAGAATCAAAATCAGAAGTGCATCCGTTTCTCCCTTGTCACCCTCTGACCAAGCTGGTCCTGCCTGCTCCTGCGGTCAGGCTCCAGCTGAACCCACAGCCTTGCTGAAGCAGGGGGGGTCCTGGCCATGTCTGGAACACCCAAGCAGTTAGCATAGACATGTGCATGCAACTAACCATGCAGCATTTTAGCAGGTGAGACAAACAAAATATCAACCTCATTCAAGTCTGGAAATTTCCCTCCTCCTGTCACTAAATTGTCTGCAAGCAACGGAGTAAAGACAGGTATCTGCCTTTGACACCACAGATCATGAACCGTACCTGACTGAGAAAGATAATTTATTTTTTTCTTTTTACAAAGAAGCTACAGACGTGGCTTTGAAGGGTGAAGCCTGTCTCCATGCAGAGGTGTGCAGAGGGCTCTGATGTTCACTGTGGATCAAAGGAAGCTGTGAGGCACTGCTGGGGAAAACAAGGTTATTTGGCTTGTGAGGGCATCTGCATTTAGTGGATGTTCTGCTATAGCTTTTTAGTAACAAAATGATTGCAGAATGAGGGCTGGGTCAGCATTTTAGAGAATGATTGGTTAGTTCAAACTCGGGACAAACATCTGGTGCTTCAAGTTTCAAGTCAGTTTTAAGAGTGATATCTGGCGTATTGAGGAGCGGTAACTGGGGGAAACTTGGATACAGAGGGAGGAGACTACTTTCCTCCTGACTCAAGGGCTGACAGTAGATAAGGGGATTTAGCAAAACCAAAAAACATCGTCATTTTTTTATTAAATGAGCATTGAAAGGTTTTTTTGAGAGAAATCTAAAATTACATACCTGTTGCAATTCAGTCATTCAAAACACCTTTTAAATTTATATAAAATATGAAATAATTTCATTTAAAATCTTTAATATTAAACAGCTGTAATTTCACTAGACCTACAGTGTACACTATATGTATCTGTAATCCCCTTGGGCTACATTATAATGAATATATATGGGAATGTCCTTATTGTTTTCCTATTTTTCCCCTGGAAATGCTTTTCTTTAATAACTGCATTATAAAATTTGAAGTCTTTCTTATCTCAAAGTCAGAATCTTCTTTTTTGTTTACCACTCAACAATACTGAAGCTTTGTACTTCCAACTTTTTCCCTTTTTAGAAATAGTGGTAATATATACGTATATATATAGAAAAATACTCTAGAGTGCAGGACTTTCCCCCCTGCCGCCTTAAGTTCCAACATTTCCAGGAGCTGTACATCTTTAAGAATATGCAGCAGTTTCTCTAAGCACTGCTGGTTGGTCCTCTTAGGACTTCTCTTCCTGAGCACCTGGATTCCCAGTAATGTAGTAACGTGAGGTTTTATGTTTGTGAGCTCGTGCCCGTGTGTATGCATTTGGGCTATTGCACACGTGTACAGCTTGATGGTGGTGGATCAATTGACCTGGCTCCTACCAGCACCAGAGGCTCCTGTAGAGGAGGTTGGAAGTCACGCAGTGCTGCCACTCAGCCACGGGCTCACGGCTCCCTGCTACGGCCGAGACCAGGAACCCCCTCGTCCCCATTGCACTGGTCCCCCTGGATCTGGGAACCTCCTCACCTGCCCTTCCTCTCTCTCTTCTAATATGATGATTTAAAACGTCTCAAGAAAGTGACAGAATACTGTGGACAATGCACCTAGGCTTCACCAGCCCTCGCCCTCTCCTTACCAGTGTGATTTATTGCTGTTGTATTTGTGCTGAAAAAAGTGTCACACTATAGCTTTTTTTTCGTGTTGTTCCTTAACTTAAGCTCTGTACACAGATTTGATTGCCACCAGTGGTGGATTTCTATCTAGATGCATAGAAAGTTTTTGTTCACAATACCTGGCACTCGTCCTCCCACCCTCCTCACTGCAGTCAGATTTTGTTGGGCTCCAAAGTGCTGCTCAGCACTAGAATGTGCTTGTGATTTCACACTCCTATCAATTTAGATAAGGCTCAAGTCAGAAAAATTGAATAAAGTATTGAAATAATGAAAGCTGTTTAATTCAAAATCCACTATGTCCCAGAAAGTTAGTTATAAGAGATCTAACTTATATTTTAAAAAAAATAAAAATGAAAGCATAAGATAGCAAAAAAAACCCCAAAACCCCAAACCCCAGACCTCTCCTGATAAACAACAGCTTTGATCCCTCTTAAGGCTACCAGCCCATCTGTTTTAACCTGCAGTCTCTCTCTGGTTACAAATGGGTAGAGATAAAGGAGGATAGTGTTCCTCCAGTATCCTTCAGGCTCATGCTTTGGTGACATTTAAACCATGCAAACTTGTAAGCAGAGCTCTAGAGAATTAAAGGGAAATTAATGCTTGAAAGTTGTCTCTTTAAAACAGCAAACCCTCTGCTTATGTTCTCATGAGCTTTTAGGCTTTGCATCTTGTGTACCAGATGTGGACACTTTTTTTGTTTGCTTGGTTTTGGTCATTTTTTTCCTGTTTTCCTAGCTGGCTTCAGGTTTCTGATGCAACAACCTTTGGTCTCCACTTAAAAAAAAAAACCCAAACACCTGACCCAGGCTATACTTCAGGAGGGCTGTTTGGTGAGAAGTGAGTGCTGGAATGTTTCAGCTTTCAAAACTGTAAAGATTCAGATTTATAGTCAGTCTGTTTATACTCTATCATATCATGTGTGGTAGCGTAGGATATCAAAGCAAGAAAGCCTACGGGGCTACCACCATTTC
Source organism: Scopus umbretta (assembly GCA_013400535.1). Taxonomy (NCBI): domain Eukaryota; kingdom Metazoa; phylum Chordata; class Aves; order Pelecaniformes; family Scopidae; genus Scopus; species Scopus umbretta. The sequence goes on along the minus strand of VZTL01069507.1, from coordinate 7,918 downwards.
AAATGAAAAATAGTTCTTATGTATGGCATAATGCAGCACAGATGGAAAGTTGTGCTTTTCTCTTTTACTGTTTCTGTACATTACTCAGGCAATAAATACTGGACAAATCAAGCAGCCATTTCTAAGGCTCCATATAACCTATTTTACCAGTATCAGCTGCTACAGTTTTATATTCCTTAGAGAAAAGCTGCCTAGGTTCCCAAGTTTTATAAGTCATTTCAAGGAGACCTCACAAATAAAAACCAATGAAAAATATGTCCTGGCTTTTAATAACCATATAGTTAACTCTGCATTTTCACGTGACAGTCAAAGTTCTTGCTAGTGTTCTGCAGCATTTTCATTCTTCAAAGCAGCATTTATTTAATGGTTATTACTTGCTCATTTCATCCGCTGTATTCCAGTGAATTTTGTGTCTTTATTTCAAGGGCACAGCACAACAGAAATATGCTGCAACCACATTATTTCAGGCCTGTGCTTCATAAACTGAGAAGCTAAGAAGCCCTGACACTGCCTCTGCAAAGGTGGCTGCAAAGGATTCCCAGAGCAGGTTTGCAAGCCAAGTAGCCTGATAATAATTAAAGCAGTGCCTGGGAAGCGAGGAACACAGGTTCAAGGAGCACTTTCAGCCTTCACTCTGATATGTATGTATCTAAGGTATGATGTGCTTTAGGACAGGAAAGTCTCCCACCCTCTATCCATCACCTTCCCTTTGGGTTAGAAACCACTGGGCTGTTGTGCTGGCAACACGCAGGTTACAGTTTTGATGGATGTTTGTCTATTGCTGAACTGAAAAAGAGCTGTAGATGAAAGAAAATTAACCTGTTTCTCTATAGCAGGTACATCTGACTGTGGAAAAGTCTTTAAAATTAAGGGCTAAAGTATCTTTCAGGAAAAATTGACACCCCTAAAATAAATGCTGAGCAAACTGCTGCTCTCTAGAATGGGACTCCTCACACACGCTCACAGCCACCATGCTTTGCACAGCAGGGGGAATCAGTAGTACTAGCATCTTTTCTTCTGCTTCTTAGACTGCAACCTACCAATTAAATTCTGGTCCCACAAAATGGAAAATCAACTTCTTCCAAGTCTTTTAGCAGTTCAAATCACAGCATCCATATCCAGCATGGTAGTTACCAGATTTTTTCTTCTTCTTGGAAATACCAGGGATGGAGCTGTAATATCAAGAAGATAATAAAAGTAAAAAGAATCCCTTAGAAATACTTGTTTAAACAGAGGAAATAATTATGTATGGGACTCTGTGCTACAAGATTTTGTTTGTAGGCTGAGGAAAAAAACCACTGAATATTTATAAAGACAACTCAGAGAAGCTTTAGTCATATCAAGCCTCCTCTTTTGTGAAACATGTTGACCTCTGTCCACCTGGGGTTGTCCACCTCCCCATTTAGCAGTTGTCATATCACCACTGAAGCCAGTTCTGGGTATGAGGATGAAAGAGCATTTTCAGCATCTGATAATAATCACTCCCCTAAAAATGTTTTTTGATGAGACAGAAAGTAGTTCTCATGGCATTGCTATATTCCTATGTGATAATTTGAACATTTTTTTAACCAACAGAACATACAGTGACTCAGCTTGGAGTGGTCAAAATCTCATCACTGACTAAATATGCATCTTTAGGTTTGTTTGTTTGTTAACATGCTTCATATAATAGATTTTTTTCCCTGTTTTGAAAACTATGCATTCTTTATGGATCAATTGTCATTTATTATTTTTACTAATGGACTTTTTTAGAATGGTTGGATTCTTCTTTTCAACTGATTTCCAATATCTAGATGTTAAAACATTTAAACCACAAGACAAGAAGTTCAGAAAAAAACACCTTTAATTACATATTTAGGGCAAGTTGGTTTGTGCTTTATTTTAAAGTTAAGGTTGTACTTCAGGTAACTTCACATCCAAGGCTGGGTGTATAAAACCAACCTTACTTAAAGTCAATCAGCAGCCTATGGAGAATTGGATGTGGCCACAATGGTTACAGTTAAACTAATAAACTAAACAAGGTTAGCACATGGGCCTGAGCACACTATGAATGTAGCCATTCATACAGGGAAATTTTGGCACAGTTTTGGTCTCAGCCAATTAGTGCTATCATGGGGACAATCTGGGAGCCAGCTCAGGCCAGGGAACACTCTCCAAGGGCATTTTGAGGAATAAGCTGTATAGACATGACCCTTTCTGTACCATTTGTCCTTGGGGCCAGTGGAGCAGCCCCAGCAGCTTTTATTTACAATGCAGTCAGTGGCAACAGGGGTGACGGGAGTCTTGGGAAGGGGGAGGTTTGGTGGACAACTGTTGTGCCAGAGAAACCTAATGTACTCCGAGGTCCACTAAACCCATTGCTGGCTTAAGGTTAAAATACCAGGCATCATTTGGAGAATGTAAAAATCCAGGAAATTCAGATATGCTTCTTTTTTGAAATTGGGGACCTTTTCATAAAGGTTTTGGTTCCCCAGCATAAAGAATTAACTCAGTCTCGGCCAGTTCATGTGTACTAAGGCATTTTCAACCCTAGTTTTAAATTCCCCTTTTCCCACATTTCAATCAGAGCATTAGTGTTTTGTTTTAATTTAATTAATGTAGAAGACTGGTTTTATTGTTTTGGTCTGCTCTTTTTATTACAATAGCAAAAAAAAAATTTAGAAAGTTATTGTTTCCAAGCCCCTGTAGCTTTTACAAGTGAAAAAACCTATAAATGGTGTCTGACTAAAAAACTTGACATGAATAAGGGAGTCCGAGGCCTTGCCCAGCAAGGTATTGAGCAGCCTTGTGAAAATTGGGCCAGATGGCTTATTAGGGATAAACAAAAAGAGTGAAGAGAGAGCAAGCAGTAAGAACCATTTAAGGACTATGGAGACAGAAGAGACTTTGACCCCTGGACCACCTCAAACTGAGGAAAAAATATTTTTTTTGTCAGGAATCATTCTACAACTCAGAAGAAGAAATTAACATGAGACATACTCTAACCTAGGGCCTTACTATGCCTTTGTGACTTTTAAAGGTTTCTCACAATAAGAAATCTTTTTTTTCCCCTTCTGTGTCTCAACTCCTTCTTTGGGAAAAAATCTGTTTCAGTCTCATCCTTACATCATCCTGCCCTAATGCATCCCAGCTGGAGGGACTTCCCCTTCATAATCATAATTTTCCCCAGTTTGAGGCAGATCCATTACCCCTTCTTGAACTGCTTTTCTCCTGCTTTAGTTGAGGTTGGAGTTAGCACAGGATTGGGGCACCCCCCACCATGTCAATGTTATAATGCTTACCTTCAGAGCATCCTGAGGCCCCAGAACAGCATCCAGAGCTCTGAATTACTTAAAAAGTAAACAAACAAACAAACAAAACAAAACAAAACAAAAAAAAAAAACAGGAATAGAAATTCTGCATACTGAATCAAAGGTCACTTTACTGCTAATGAAGAGAAATATTCAGCACAGAGAAGTAAAATTCCTCTCCTTTCCAGTGCTTGAATACCCCATGCAAGGGCTTTAGGCAGGCACTTTTTTCCCTTCTAGTTCAAAACCTTGTTTTGAGGGACGACACCTACACTGCTACAGAGTGTTTCCAAAATTACTGCTTTGCATCTTTGTTTCTACAGCTTACAAAGAAAAGCCATCAGACAACATATATCAGCATGCCCTGCAGCAGAGACCAGATACCTGGATTACTTCTTCTAATTCATACTACTAGGCTTGAGTGCTAGCCTTTTCTGCTGCTTACTTCTGGCCCTTTATACACACAGTGGACATTTTGCTGCTTGGAGGGGCAGTCCCACCAGCAGATCGGGGAGATGCCCTACTACAACCAGAAGTGTAAACTTTCTCCTGGGAATAAGGATGCAGGCATCAGCCCCTTCTTAAAAACAAATTTTAAAAAGCTATGCAGAAGGTGACACCTACAAATAGCTGTTGTAATTTGGAATCAAAATCTTTGCTCAAAACCAGGCAGAAAATGAATTTGCATGCAGGTCATGATTCTCTCAGGTGAATTTTTCACTTTTTGGTGTAAGAGAAAAAGATCCCCCAACTGGTTTTTGTGAGCACAGGTGAGGAGGAGAGGCAAGGATGTATCTAGCTGGGGAACATGGTGTATTATCAGTGCATCAGCTCAGCCAAGTATGGGAGTATTGGCATATGAGCAAGGTGCTGCAATATGAGTGCCGACACATGGTCAAATATTTCCCTGTAGCCCATGACTGATGTTTAAAGATCCATTTGTGGCTATCTTCTAGTAAAAGGATACATTGCTTAGCTAGAGCAAAGAGTGTTATCCTACAGACAGAACTGGTATACCTCCAAGTAGCTATACAAGTTGTGCTGTACAAAGCAGCATTTCTCTTAGTCTATGCCATTTTTCTTTGTGAGGAAGGAGACTTTTCCTGATACAGGGGTTACAGTAAACTGGACATACAATGGAATAGCAGAAGGGATCCACAGTAAAGATTTGGCTAAATTTTGGGCTGTGAAAATGTCTTAGTTGGGCGTAGGGCATGTTTCATTCCCTGCAGTGGGTCTTGTGCCAGCCTTATTACTGCACTGCTTTGTGAAAAATACTGGAAATAAAAAGGCAGATCCTTTGAAAAGTGCTTTAGTCAACTTGTTGAGACAGAATAAAAGAAGGGGCAAGTTATGATGGATAGGGATAGGGGGTTCTTGCTGACTACCTGCAGGTCATTCCCAAATCAGTTAGAACCATTGCAGAGGGAAAAAAAAGCAGGTTAAATATAAACAACACAGATTTGCACCCATTGCAATCACTGCCTTTGCCAGGCTTAGCATTGGAGACTGGCTTCCTGGAGTGAAAGAAGAAAGACTTCAGATTGCACAAAGGAATATTAATAGAAGTAATGGATGAACTTAAGAAACTAAAAAGACTAAGATGAATATAACTTCCTTTTGGTGAGAACAGATGGGTCATGGAATAGTCTGAGGTACCCCTGATGGGACATGCTAAATTGAACAAAATAGACAATTAGCAGCTGTAGCAAAATCTGGGGAACAGTAAATAATGCTAAGAGCAGGCCAGTTCTATGGAGTGATCTGAGATTCATTACAAATAATATTTTGCAGCTCCCATTTTAGTATATTCAGCTACAAGGAAATGGGTCACATTTATAGGAGGAGATTCTATTTTTGCAATTGGTAATGCTGAAGACGATGCAGGGTCACAGTAGTCAACCAACTGAGCTCCCATTTCCATCACGATTAAGTGTGGAAAGAACTCATGGGAGTTTTTGAAGTGGAAACAAGGAAAATTATAAAGTGGTAGTAGTGTGGCTCTCCTTGGCATTAATGAGAGCACTACCATCAGTTCTGGTGTCTGTGCTAAAGGATATTAGAAAAGGCTGACAAAAGTCATATGAACCAGTCACGTTCATGAAAAACATGTTTTCAGCCAGAGGATAAGGAAGTCTATTTTCTTTAGTGTATCCAAGGGAGGGCTAAGAGGTGACTTGCTCATAGTGTACAAGTACCAGCTCTGAGACATTGTTTTTGAGTGAAGAAGGCTCTTCATCCCAACAAACAACATAAAATTTAGTAGCTTGAATTAACATTAAATTTTATATAAAAATAACTTCTTACAGTGGTTAATTATCTAGGCATTTCATGCATTTCTCATAACTTAAGGTCTTCAAATAAAGACTGGATGGCTTTCTAAAGGACAGCTGCTCTATCTCAACCAGGAGTTATTTGCTTTATTTGGGTATTACAAAGCAATATTGTCCAGTCTGTGTTGTGTTGGACGTCAGAGGTAGCAGGGATAGCAGTCATTTCTGACCTTAATACATAGGTCAGCATTGGGAAAGCTTCAAATGCACTGCAAACATACAAGTGGTAGCAATTTCTAAGAATTCTCATCAAGATGTCAGTTGTGCATAATAAGCATCTGCCTCCATTGGGGTCTAATAACTTTTCAAGGAGTTCATTTTCATTATTTTGAACCTCAGAGATGCAGAAAGAGAATCCAGATTTATTTTACACTGAATAGTTCTTCTATGATAAAAAGAAAGTGACCCATACTTGACCTTTCTAAGCAGAATGACACAAGTTTTGTGTCAAGTACATTTCTCACATTATTACATGAAATCTCTTGACTAGCCCTTGCAGGTTCAGGAACGAAGCAGTCTTAAAAATCCTTAGAAAAAAAGGGAACCTGGATCCCCATCGTTTGTACTTAGTTGGAAGGAGAAAGCATTCTCTTGTCAATCCATCAAGAACCATGATTTAAGCATTAGCTGTTAAACCAAGTAATGACATGAGCTGAGGTGATTATATACTTGCAGGTACCAAACGCTCATTGGTAAATGTAAGGACATACCTAAGGAGCTGTGTAATCTAAATAGTACCAAGTCCTTATGACCATCCACCTGCCCTATTTCTTTCACATTTGATTTTATTTTTCTAATAAAGCTGATGCCGGAGGTGCTACTTAAAAAGCTCAGGGAGGTGAGGGCAGTGAGTTCCATCAGCTTTATAATGAATGGGTGTGTAAGAGGAAACCAGCCATAGGGCAAGCATTCGGAGGTGAGATATTGAGAACACCTGCTCCTCCCCTAGCATGCTCATGATTAAACATTTACTCAGTGCATGAACTCAAATGTGTTATGTTAAACTGGGGTCAGAAGGCACAATGTAATTATAGTTGTTATTAATATTACAGAGGCCACAATGGATAGAAATCATACTGGGCATGACTATACGTGAGTGTAAGAGGGAGTAAATCTCCTTGGGGAAGGAATTACATATTGGGTGGAGATGATAAAGAATGTTTTACTGGAGTTCTCTAATTCTGTAATAGTTATGTTTCTCTTCAGAAAAAAAAACATTAATCTCTGTGTTGTTCTGACTTCTGTCAGTAAAACATAAAATTAGATAAAAAAGGAAACTTTTAGTTAAAAATCAACATACTTCAATGTATTCTGATTTCTTGACATGGTCTGAATATTTTTGTGTGAGGCAGCTCAGTGCTGAAATGTTTCTCTGTCTGTCTTCCTAAGAAGTTTTGCACCTTTCCTTGAGAAATACCTACAAAGAATTTCTCACCTCAGGGCTGGATCCATGACTATTTGTGCCTGAAGAGGGACCATGGAACACACACACAGGCTCTAAGTCATGCAACTGCCCTGTGTTTAAGCATCTTTAATAATCCTCAGGCATTTTATGATGAAAGTTAAAGTTTCAGTCCATTATTTTTAATGTAATTCATGGAGCAAGGCTTAAAGATGAAATTTCACGCATTTTTTACCACAACAGCTGCACAACTTAGAGCCAGTGCTGCTCACAAAGCCAAGAAGAAGAGTGGGAATTAATGTTCTGGTGTAGTGTTGTGATTTAACCCCAGCCAGCAGCTAAGCACCACGCAGATGCTGACTCACTTTCACATGAGTGTAAAAATTTGTAGGTTGAGACAAAGACAAATTCATAGGTAAAGCAAAAGCTGTGTGTGCAACCAAAGCAAGATAAAGAATTAATTCACTTCTTCGAATGGGGAGGCAGATGTTCAGCCATCTCCAGGAAAGCAGGGCTCCATCACACATAATGGTGATTTGGGAAGACAAACGCCATAAATCCAAACATCCCTCCCTTCCTCCTTACCCCAGCTTTATATGCTGAGCATGACATCATATGGTATGGGATATCCCTTTGTTCGGTTGCGGTCCACTGTCCTGGCTGTGTACTATCCCAACTTCCTGTGTACCCCCAGCCTACTCACTGTCAGGGTAGTGTGAGAAGCAGAAAATGTCTTGGCAATATACAAGCGCTTCTCAGCAACAAATAAAGCATTCCTGTGTTATCAACACTGTCTTCAGCACAAATCCAAAACATAGCTCCATACTATCTTCTATGAAGAAAATTAACTGTATCCCAGGAAAACCCAATACATTCTCCATCCCTTATTCCAT